>WURV02226157.1:0-14744 GCA_011762755.2 Epimenia babai | reverse complement strand
ATATATTGGCAACATCACTTCAGTCGGTAGATTGACCTCTCAACATGGATACTTATATTAGGTATTTTATTGGCCTTTTTGGTATTTTTTGAATGAAAATGGTGTGACGCCTGAATGGTGTTCTTGGGTCGGATAATGGGGTCGACGTGTTCGCAGAGGGTGTTCAAAAATTGCTATTTGCGTCGTTCAGAACAGCTTTTGCAGTATAATTTAGCGAATGGGTTAGAGTTTTTGGATTCCCGAATTTGTATTCTGTATTTCAACACCTATACTCAACGCACACGATGGACTTCACTTAAGTACGCATCGATAAAACTGTATAATTTCCATTGATGACATTAACTTGGTTTGGTAATTTAGTTTTGAAATGTTCAGAGCTAGATCAGGCGCTGATTTATGAGTGTCTTAGTTTTCAATTACATCGTGAAAATAATTCTATATTTCACTTTTCCCCGATTTCGCATTCGGTTCTGGTAACCTTTTCTCTGGTTTCTGTCTTCGTAATTGTAACGTCTACTCTTACGTTCTTGTTACATATTGACCAGAGTCTCAAGCACACGCTCATATAGAAATACAAACGGAATCGCTGGCCTGTAATAAGATAGATGTAGAAATTTATTGTGTGGTGTGATATCGCGAACATTATTATCACTGATCTAGCACTTTCAAATTGAAAATATTTCTGCCAAGTCGGGTTCTCGAGCATTTGTTCCGGACAGATGTTGCGTGGTCCATAATCGTATACTTGAATAAGAGCTAAACACACCGATACGGGCACGGTCGTGAAGACTAAATACAATGACACTGTCAGCAACATGATGGTTGTCGCGGTAGTGTGGCTTTTTTCTTTGCCTTGACTTAGTCTCCTTCCTCTCTTCGATACACGTCTCATCTCTATGATGACCCGAATGTTTAAGGCAAGAACGACGAGAGACGCTGTGGCAAAGATCAACATTTCTGTTACCCACGTGTAGACCATATACGTACCCCACAAGCCCTTAGCGTCTTCTCTTAAGAAGCACCCCTTCACAACGGGGTCAAATATTACAAAATATATTTGGGCGGCTGCTAACCCATGTGCTCCCACGAACATGCACGCAATGACAATCCCAGCACGTCTCTGCGTGCAGAGCGTACTCCGCATGTACGGATGGCAGATAGAGATATATCTCTCGACTGTGAAACCGAGTGTTAGGAGAGGCGAGAGATATTGAGCCGCTCGCCCTACAAATGGAAGCATTTTGCAGAATGCGAGACCCATCATAGTCTCGTATTGCTCAAAAAATACTAAATATAAGAACATATGTGTAAACAGCACAATAAAGTTCGCGAAGTCTAATGCAGCAAGGTACAAGCCGGACGAGGTACGCATGCGCGGCCGTGTCCAAACGTAAACTGAAAGAACGTTTCCGACATATCCAAAGGCGAAAAAAATCGGAGTAAGGTTTTTTTCTAATTCAAACTTCATTCGGAGGAAAGTCTTCGTAAATATGTACCCATCTATTTTAGTCCACCATTTCGCTATTTCAGGCGTTATCAGCGTGATGTTAGAGGCGTTACAAGAGACGCCCTCAATCATTCTGCAATACACAAGACAAAATGTAAATAGATCTAAGTGATTAGTAAGATTGCTTGCTAGTCAATTATACTTTTCTAACGCACGTCTTGTATATACTCACGTGCTCGCGCGTGCATATGTGCACGCATGGATTTGTGTATGGGTGCGCGTGTGTATGTTTATGCGTCTCTCTATGTGGTATGTGTGTTCTTTTGCGCGTGTGCTCGGTACTACGCCTGTGGGACTGTGGGTGTACATATGTGCCATGATCTGCTCGCGCGTTTTCTGACTGATTGGTTCCTTAGTTACACTTCGTATGTAAAATGCTGTCTGGCCAAACAAATTTCCATCAGCAAAACCGTGAGGCTTCTCTCTCGCTATTTAAACTCTCTCTAAATAACGGTTTTTTCTAGATATATGTCAAATTATACAGTATCATTCTATAAGACTTAGGACACCAGCAATTTAACATATGAGATATCGATTTAAACTCTGTGGAAGCTGTTCAATTGCATTGTGTTGGCATCATGTAACCGTGGGCTACGGCCCCTGAAAGCGCGACTGGTCAACCAGGAAAATGGGCATAGCATACCCTACGTCTATCCAGACCTGCCAGACTCTAAAATTCGTCGTCGTCGTCGCAATTATCACCAATACTTTTGAATGATGAATATAGATTCAGAGGAAACTTTGCAAATTTTATTTGTTATAGTGGATTTACATCTGCCCGATTTTTCGGAAGCGGTTCCCGCCTCGGTCTAGCATTCCACGCGGAAGGTCAATTACACCATCCGTCTGGCTCTCCCGCTCGTTTGTTACCTTCATTTGACACGACGTAGTTAAAAATGGCCGACCACCGTAGCGACGAAGACGATTCAAATTTGCTCGCTGCGGCTGCGAGTGCCGCGACTATAGTCGTGGGAAGTCCTCTAAAAAAATAAGCGGTCATTTTGGACAAGAGAGTATCTAAAAAGACGTAGCGCAGCGAATGAAGAGTTCGTTTTTCCGTCCGATAATTTCAACTAAAATTTAGGCGCCAACTTGTAACCAATTAAAACAGGATACGGGTGGGTCACGTGCTTGACACTATTCGTTCATTGTTTAAAGCTCCCGCCTCCGCTTCCGAAAATTTTAGAACCTGACCAACATTCAGAACGGTTCCGTTTTTGGTGTAAAATCGGAGGTGGAGTCGGAATCGGGAACCGCTTCCGAAAAACCGGATGATCTAACTGCAGTATTAGGGAATTGACAATTGCAAATGAAAATTTTAATTGTTACTCAGAGTGCCCCCCCCCCCCGAATATATAGACCCCAAAACGCGCTATTGACACAAGCAATCGTGATATCACGATGAAAATTTATTCCATTACGTACTTAAACTACACGAACTGCCTCCAAGTGCTGTTTATACCTACCGTAAATGATTAAATCTTTTTCCTGTGTGGATGAATTTAAGTGTAAAAATTTACTTTATTACTCAGCCAATCTTTATTTTCTGGTTGGTATCCGGCTTCTAGTAATTGTGACATGACGTCGGGGTGAAAGATTGTTTAGCCGCGTTCGTATAAGTCAGTTAAATTTATATGGAAAAATGTTATCCATCGATTCCCTTGCGTGTACGTTTTTGGGTTTTCAAAAACTGTACAAACCTTTTTCAGATATTTTTATCTCCTGGTAATTATATCGTGTGTACTGTACTAAATCTCGACATGTATTATAAAAATGTTTATATACTTAAAGAATAAATCTGGCGATAATAATAATAATAATTGTCGATTACCGTCAAAATTTGCGGTTTATCAAACATGACGTCATACACTAAATAAAACCATCATAGCGACATAAAGCAAATTTTCTATTAAATAAAATTAATAGCTAAAAAAATTGCTGCGGGATCGATGACTGAAATCATGAAGACATTCGATTAAAAAATTCTAACGAAACCGACCAAGATTTACCGTCGTGAACCTATACGTTACTATAAAACGTGAATATTGCACTAGTGCTACACAAGGAAACCTAGCTACACTCATCTTTCATTTCATGAACATATCTCCAATATAGCCGAGTTATTTACATCTTCGTAATATTAAGTTGATTTGCAAATGCCATAATCCAAACCTCACCGAAACCTTTTCATGCCGTGATCAGCTCCCTTCTGGACTGTAATTGTCTCCCGGTCAATTTCCCACCAACAGAATTATTGCGTCTCCAAAAACTGTAAAAGTCAACAGCTCGATTTCTGTGTAAATTGCCACGCTGTTTGCATACCACCACTGTGTTGCAGTCTCTGAACTAGCTTCCTACCAGCTTTCAAATACAGTTAAAAATTCTTATCATTTCCATAAAAATGCTTATGTCACATGGCTCCTACATATTTGACCGAAATTCTATCAGTGGGTAGGCCTCCAAGTGGGGGTAGCTGGCGTAGTGCTTAGAGCGTTTGACTTTGAATCCATGAGTCCCTGGTTCAAATCCCGCTCTACCAAGTATACTAACTGTGGCGTTTTTCGGGCTGAAAGCGTCTTAAACCCCATTGCCCACGGGGGCCTGGGTAGCCCTTGCAGTGTGGTTATGTTAGGGCTTTATCCTCTGACGTCCGCTGTGTTTCAGATGCTCTATATTATAATCTTTATGTCGCTTACCTCTCCGCTATGGCATCATCTCATTGTAAATAACCATTGACCTTTCATAGACTTAGCTAAGTATGCGACATATGTAGCTCGTAGGTAGTAGACATCTAGAACCAGTAGCGTGAATAGAAAAATGTCAATTGTCTGCCCAGACTCGGTGGGTTTTTCACCTAAGATGTTTTTCCCCCACCCCTCATAAATGAAGCTAATCAAATTGTCGTGTTAACCATATAGGCTTGCTTTGTAAAGGGTATTAAATAAAATTGACCTACACAACGATTACTTTAGTAGTCAGCCTATAAATAAATAAATAAATAAATAAATAAATAAATATATCAGTGGGTAAATCCATTCAGCGCACTTGTCAATTAAACAGCATAACCCTTTTTTGTTCAATGTCTTTGTCGTTGTCATTGTCATTATAAAGAAATGCACAGAAAAAAAAATTATACCTCTGATGGGACTCGAACCCGTCACTTACAGAAGACCAATCTGGTGCTCAACCAATTGGCTAACATGGGCAAGCTTTCTCCTGTGCATTAAGGTATATTACACCGTTTTTAGAACCACTGATGTTTACAGTCCGCATATCATCACCAGCTATATACACAGATATCTGTAACAAGCATGATGATGGACCATAAATTGATCGGCTGATTTTTGCGGTGTTTTCCATATTGAAGTGACCGTAATTGGGGTAGCAAACATGGTTCTATAAATAGTTGGAGAGAAATGCACTGGAAAAAACCTCTGTTGATAGAGCACAGGGTAGGTTATCTGGAGGTCGTGCGTTCGAGTCCCATCAGAGGTATAGGTTTTCTCAGTGCATTTTTCTCCAGCTATTCATAGAACCACGTTGCCTACCCTTATTACCATAACATTAGTTATTTTTAACAGTGTGCTGTTATTATTGACTGATATTTGCGGTCTATATAATTATGATACTTTACTTCTTACATCAGGCACTAATTTGTAATTCCTATGTGCATACGCTGTCCAAAAACAACGTATTCACGTCACTAACAGATAATAGAACCCATAACCGATGAACGTCTGTTTTCGGTCTGCACAAATAACTAACTGCTGATCTAACATACGCAATCGGGGTATCAAGCGTCAAAACCAATCAATGATTTAACTAGAAGCCTAAACATTTTTATTTGTCAACAGTCCAAACATTTGAGTAACTATACATAATTTAGTTTTGCACAAATCATTAAGATTTCCTTACAACATGCGTTTTGCCCAAACCTTGCTACTTGCAAGATCTCACGTGACACGATCGCTGTGCATATTGCATAAAACGTATCAAGATTTTTCCCTTCGTCAAACGGTTTATCAGTTCAGACTTAAATCTAAAGTGAGTGTTGGCGATGCCGCGATATGCGTATAGATGAAATCATCCTGTTTAAAGTCACGAGAAAAATTGTTGTGAATGTTTTATATAGAGAGAAACTTTGATTGTAATGATATACTGTAGTTTTATTAGCACGCCTGCCGTTTCCTGAACATTGCGTGTATTTCAATCATTTTGAGGTTTTACTTCATCGCAAAAATTTTTTACCACGTCCTTCTTGGCGGCGGTTTATCAATCGGTTCTGGTCAGCAACTCGCCTCTGGTCTCCGTCCTGGCTTCTGTAGCGTCTACCTTTATATTCTTGTTACATATAGCGCAAAGTCGTAACCAAAGGATCCTGTGCACTATCATTCGAAATCGTCGGCCCGTTACAACATAAATATAAAAGTTGAGCGAAAAATGTGATATCGATAACATTCTAAAGACAGATCTGGTATTTTCAAACTTAAAATGTGATTGCCAGGTTGGGTCTTTGAGCATCTGTTCCGGACAAATGTCCAGTGGTCCTGCGATGTACACCCTAGTCAGAGCGAAACACAACGAAACAGGCACGGTCGTAAAAACTAAATACAACGAGACGCTCAGCAACATGAAGGTGGTCGCAGCACTTTTGACTTTTCCCTTACCTTGGCTAAATCTGCTTGCCTTCTTCGCTAAGCGTTTCACCTCGATGATTACAATAACGTTAAGGACGAGAACAGCGAGAGAGGGCGTCACGAATATCAACATTTCTGTTACCCAGGAGTAGATCATAAAGACACCCCAGAGCCCCATTACGTCCATTCTCAGGAAGCATTCATGCGTAACAGCTTTATATATCCAAAAATGTATATGGACGGCAGCCAAGGCGTGAGCCCCGACGAACATGCAAGCGATCACAATTGCAGCCCGTCTCTCGGTGCAGAACGAATTCCGCTTGTACGGATGACAGATCGAGATATATCTCTCGACCGTGAAGCCCAGCGTCAGAAGGGGCGAAAGATATTGAGAGGCTAGCGACAGAAATGGGACACTATTGCAAAATGCCTCACCGACCATCGCATTATATTGCCAAGTAACCAGCATGTATACTAACATATTTAAAAGCAGCGTGATTATATGAGCAAAGTCCAACGCGGCAAGATACCAGCCAGACGAGTTACGCATGCGTGGTCGTGTCCAAACGTAGATTGAGAGAGTATTTCCGAGGTATCCCAGTGTGTAAAATATCGGAGTAACGGATTTTTCGAAGACAAACTTGCTGTACAGGAATGTCTTCGCGAATGTTTTCTCATCTACATGAATCCACCATTCTGCCAGTCCAGGCTGAATCATTGTAATGTTGGAGGCGTTGCAAAAGACACCTTCGATCATTCTAAAACACGCAAGTCACATCCGATGTCAATAATTTCTAACTGCGCTAGTTATCCGTACTCTTACAAGGCAAGTTTGGGATACGCACATACACTATAGCACAGGCGCACACTCGCAATTGAGTCTAATATTTATGATATCATGTAGTGATCTAATAAACTTCAAATTGATACGTTTTAAAACGTGACGTCATCAATCGAAATAACATCGTACCAGCTTAAAGTGGGGTTTTTATAAAAATTTTAATCATAAATAAAAAATAGCGGAACCATAAATCATATTCGTCAACGTTTATAAGAATGTATGCATCCTCATAACACCCACTGGTTTACATTAGAGCGTGTGATGACTTTTCTTCGATACTTTCCTGGTCTCTGCGCATGGATTCTAGAATAAATAGTCAACGTACTATAGCAAGCTACTTATTTTATCCATTTATCTATCTAACATTCATCCATTCGAATCCATCTCACATCCATATCCATTATCTATCCAGTGATTAATTCCTTATTCTTCTATCCATCCATAGATCGATTATCCATTCATTCAGCCATTCATCAATTCTCTCCGCTCGAAACACAATCTGCGACGCCTGTCGCGCAGAAGTTCTTTTCACGCCTCTCCACCAGCTTTGTCGACGACTTCAATTCAACCAAAAAGTATTTGACCAATTTGCTAACATTTCTCTCGCAAGAAAACCTTGTTCTACGAGAATTAGACGGAAATGACTTAAAAAAAATTCTTCAGACAAAGGATGCAACAAAGATAAAGCGTCGATGACTTGGATTACTCCGACATACTCTGTATATGTAACTACATATATGGGTGTGGAGATGGCGTCACTTGGTAAAGATACTAAGCAAACGATGTCAGTCGGTGACCATACAAAAGCAGGGAAGCAGGAAAGAGTTAGTCATCTGTAATATTGTGTTCGGCGGGCTATATGTAACATGCTAAAAGTACCATGGGCAAGTGTTACGACATTATGCGCTCATGACGGGTGCGGCGTACGAGTGCATTTTAGGATCGGCGCTGCTGATTGCGTACACTTTCCCCCAAACGTACGCTGTATGCACAGTTTTAAAACGATTGACTGAGAAATATCGCTTCGTGTGTGCAACTTATAAACCAAAAGTATGATGGCGTGATTGTCCTATCGCCAGAAATAACATCAGCTTAGGCGCAATATGTAGACGATAAATACAGTTCGCGAATATGAAATAAACACATAACTTTCCCAATACATCTCTGTAGCTACTTGATCAACCTGTCACTGTCTGCGTTTGGTTATTGAAAATAATTATTTTTACTTCCGTCACTTGTCAACTTCTATTCATCCCTGTATATAGGCTCATCTATTCTTTCTTTCTGTTTTGTTTGGGACATTAAATTTTTGTATCGTGCTCTCTATAAGACATGTAAGTACGACTTTGTATGACTCGCTAACAGATTGTGTCGATAAAGTTGTGCTAGGAGAGCCTTCATCTATCAAAGGAGCAATCAGAAAGTACTTCTTCACGATCGCTAAAATGTAAAAAATCCGTTTTTGGAAATAACTATTCTATAAATCGCGATACTGTTACGGTAATGAACTGTCAGATTTGATATTGCTTTATTTACGGAATTTTACGTCAATAACATGGTAAAAATAGTATTTTATGTCCACATATTAAGCCAAATCCACACCAATTTAAAAACCGCCTTTTCACCAACCGTATTGCATCCGCAGGTATATGCCGAGTTTAATGTCGTTGGTAGCAAGCAGCATAATACCTATTTTGAACTAGGGACTATCGAGACAATTTTAGTACCTACAGTGACACACTCATCGAATCATATGTCTTCGACAAATCCCGTGGGATGAATTGTTTCGAACAGGAAGTTGTTTTCCTGTGCCTTATTCAAAACGGCCGATTCACTCGCGGCCAACCCCCTCTCTGGCAATAGTAACGCTGTTACTATGACGTAACTCTGATAAAGCTTGTCTTCCATAAACATCAACGGCACCGCGTTCTATCTATTCCATTTTCAGTAGGCTCACGGTACATTTTTGGTATTTTCACATATTCACAGTTAAATTAAACGCACTATTCGCAGCTATTTCGATCTTACACGTTGTTGGTATTAAAGTAAGTAAGATCAAACCGAAAGTCGTGTTCCTGCGCGTCATTCAAAAAAGCTGATTGACGGGCGGCCAGCCCCATTATTCTACAAGCTCGACGTGTATAAAGGCGACAAATATTCTAACACAAGTCGTACAGAATCATCGTTAGAAAGAAGTGCACATAAACGTGCACGTTTTTTTTCTGTGCATTTCTCTACAGCAATTCTTAGAATTACCTTGGCGACCGACGCCCATTAACATCGGGAATATCGCCTTTTCCCATCTGTGTACTAGCACGTTAAAATTCGCGTTGGTTTATATTAGCGATGACCTTTACTTTACCTTTACCGTACTGAGCGAACCAAAAGAAAATAGCTTCCCTTTATCAAGCAGAGTGATCTCGGAGAAAAGTAAATTACGACGTGCTAAGATAACGCTGTGGATAAACCGCGTATTTTATCTACACCCAAAGGGCTAACCGGTTACTAAGTATTGTCTTACAGCTGTCCGAGGCGAGAATACAAACTCATTTATCGTTATTTATGGGAAACATAGGAAAGGTGAGTATTATTTACACGCAGACGCGAACGGAAATCGAGACGTAACCGTCGACAGCATCAGCGGGCCGTTTTAGAGTAGAATTTATTGACGCATACGTTTGGCGCTGATATATTATTGCTGTGTTTTACTGAGAGTGGTCAGAAGAGCTGGTCATGGTTAACTTAGAGATAGAGGTGTTTTTTGTGTTTGCAGGTGTCGTGATTAATAAGTAATTTTGGAAACGACACATTGATGAGACATTGCTGCTAAATTAGAGGATGTTATCGTAACTCGTAGGTTTTCATCTATTTAGATTTAATTGGTCCTTTCTTTCATTTGCATACTTGCAGTTGAGATGGAAAAATTAACTTCATCTTACGTAGGCAATTCATGTAAAATGCACTACGTATTCATTTCATGTAAAATGCATGTACCTGGCTTGTTTTCAAAGAAAATCCACGCAAATCTGCACTTGCACTTTCCATTCAACATCTCTTAATCATTACAGATTTCCGAGGGCTCTTGTGGTTCTTGCTACTTAACGCTCAATCACCAATTCCATACTTGATATCATACCAAATATGCTCCATCTGGTTCATGCCAGGATTCTAGTTAGGTCGACAACGAACCCGTAACTTCCGGCATAGTGGCGTTGGCTGAGCCTATTTGGATCATGAGCTGCTGCTAGCCCGTCATTTATTAGGCTATTTAATCATCATGTTAGCAACAACGCACCTCTCAGGTAAAGAAAAGAAGGAAAACAGATGGTGGGCTTCACCCTCCACCCCCTGCGTTATCCCGTTTACGAAGTCTGTCAGTGGCTAAGCCATCCGCAACCACCAGCTTTTCTGACAGATTTAGTCATGCGATTAAAACCGGAGAAACAGTATTTAAGCAGGAGAGAAAATGCACAGGAAAAAAACCTATACCCTGATGGGACTATTTAAGCAGTAAGTACAGCAGATGGTGTACCATATGGAAAATGCGTTTATCCGCCATAAATCCGGAGCTATGCTCTCGGACAGCTAAGACGGGAGGCAAATACATATTTTTACAGACTTCTCATCCGTTATACGTGACGACAGTGAGGTATAAGTATATACGTTATGAGATTAACTGTTGACGGATAAACGGCGATGTAACGAGGTAACAACAATGAAACCTTCATCTCCCAATAATAATACGACATAATGTACTCTGCGGTCGTGCCAAGAGTCGTTTACCCTGACGAGGTCTGTTGAAGTACCGGTAAATTTCACAGATGATCCATTCGGGACTCGTCATTGATTGTTACGATGACAACTGTCGATCGCTCGTCATCAACACGTCAGATTGATGGACAGCGTTTGATAACTCGAGAGACAAGCTACGATAAAGCTATCCCCTACAGACTGCTGTTTTGGCAGGGTAGAGTATTGCTTGATTACAACTTCTACCAGATTTGCCTGGTTCACGCAATACGTTGTAGAATAGAGCAATGTACTTATTTTTGCAATTTTTCTGCGAGTATGGACCAATACGTGTACTATAACATGTCATATTTTAGACAAAATTTCACGGGTTGGAGGAGCCGTGTCACCTGATAATTTCACTTCTGTTCACAGTTGTGATGACAGAGAGAACGATCACTTAAATATATCGAATAATGCCAGAAGGAAATGATTCACTCGTAGCTGAATTGTCTCCAATTCTCTCTACTAGCGTGATGTTAAAGGGGGGAAGCCAATGTGATTCTCTGAGTAGTTGGAAAGGAATGCACAGAAAAAGCCTATACCTCTGATGGGAGGTATAGGTCCATCATAGTCCCATCGGAGGTATAGGTTTTTCTGTGCATTTCTTTCCAACCATTCTCTCTAAGTCACGTTTTCGGTTACCGTTATCTCGGCGGAGGAGGTGTTTTAGTGTGAATGTGAAATATTTCTGAATAATTTAAGAAATGATAATGTAAAACAGTGTTATCCATATATCCCAGTGAATGCTTCAAAGCTGCTGGAAAACTAGTCGAAGTAAAACAAGTGGCTTGAAATTCTCCCCGGATAAGGGATATCACTTTTACAATCGACGGTAAAACAATTAATTCTCACTTAATCCAATATTTTATTTATACTTTAAGGATCTATATTGTAATAGAAAATACGATAATGAATCGAATAAGTACGTAATTGTAAAAAAAATGCTTTTTTAAATCTTGCCATCACGATTGTGGGTGGGTAACGCTCAAGCCATGTGGTATTATTATAGCGACATATCCCTTGTAAGAGGAGTTTATTGTTATTAAAATTTGCGAGCGAGCTCCAGCGTGCGTTATTTTGATTGCGTAGATTCTTTGATAGAAATCGACTCACCTCAAACAGCGTAATAAAACTACTATAAACCAGTAGCGACGCTTTTTTATTTCGGTACAACATGAAAGTATGTCACGGCAACATTACGCTTTGGTCTTAACATATTTAAGTACCGGATAGCAATAACACGATACTTGTTGGTCCTAGGTGAAGCGTTATCAACATTTTTATTGTTACATTTCTATAACGTGTTCACGCTGCACCTCTCTACCCTGGCATTTTTCAAACATAACAGTAACCTAGTTTAGTACAGTTGATCCCGTATATATATATATATATATATATATATATATATTTCGTTTGATCTGAAATCCCAGTTCATTGACAACTTGATGGTTTTTTATTTCCTACAAGTTCGACTGAACTGTCGAGGAAACATCTAAGGCCAATGGCATTGAAATAGATATTTGTGAACGTCGTTTTTCCATAGCTATTTCTTCCTTGTACCTGCACAGCGTAATTAATAGAGACACACCCGCGTTCTCCTCGTTGTTGCCTTCATTACTATATTATATTACTTTCAGTTGACTCTGGAGCACATTTTATAGAACTTTTTCACGGACAAAGTTCTACTGACGATCAGAACCACAGGGGTCGATATTTCTCCGATAGCTTTTCCTTGTGTGGAAGGATTTTCGAAAATGAAAGTCAGTCGGAGTGTAGAAACCTATTAATCCATATATTCAGTCATTCATCTATTTATAGTCCAACGTTTACCAACTTTGCGGTGACCACCCATGACCAGATTCCAGTCAGTAAAGGAGCCAGAGAGAAGGAGAAAAGGGCCATCTGGTCAGACGTAGTGCTAGGATCCTTACTCGTGTTTCATCAACCGTTATGAGCTTGTTTTATCCCGACATAACAAGCCTACGTCATTCATCATCTTGTACCATCAGTCCAGTCAGATATTAGTGGCGTCACGAAAGCGTTCCCTCGGCGACAGTCATCCGGAAGCGTAAATGGACAATTTCAGGGTGGTACGTATATCGCATCCCTTTCACCGCGAAGCGAAAATCCTGATCATAACCCCGTTCGACGTGCGCACATTTCTTTCGAGCCCAGGAGCAACGGACACAGACGGGGCCTCGTCGAAGACCCGTGATTACGTTGACTCGCCATTATTTATTCTCATTGATCATCGTTTGGCAGCCTGTAGGCTCCTCTTCATATCCGTGTCTGATCCTAGCATAAAATCAAACACACCAATGCTGCCCACCATTACAGTGTATAGTTTTACTCGATCAATTCCCTTGCAATGCGTATATGCACAAGTAACAACAAAACGTGATATATAATGCACGGTAGCCGAGAATATAAAGTACGAGATAATATGAAAATATATTCACACTACATGCGTCGATTGGAGAGCCAACTAGGGCTATTAATAGATTTTTACAATGGATTTTTTATTAAGCTCTCCCATTGGGAGTAGATGAGACAAAATGAGATGCGATCTGGCCAACTTAGTACTGCTGTTTTTAGACAGTAACCGGTGTGTTGTTACTGTTCAAAATCTAGTCATGTATTTGTATACACAGCCAGGACCGCTAGTCGAGTCTAAAATGTCATTACATAACGATAATATCAAACGAGCAAAAAATTTATGATACACGTCTCATTATTGTTTAATTACAAAAGTATAAGATAAGTAAAACCAATATATGAATGAGAGTTAGAGGGATAAAAACGGGTCTATAAATATTATGAGTAGGCACTAGAGCGAGTCGCTGTTGTTGGCGTGTCCATCGTTGTACTGGTCTGGCACGGATGTGTAGAGAGTCATGTCACCGTTACGACTAGTTTTGGCGTGGGCGTCTTGCCTTTTAGTGCATATAGAGCAGAAGCGCAACCAGACGGCCGTCCGGACTTCTTGCCGAAACTGCTTGCCCGTGAGGAGATAGATGTAGAAATTGCATGCGTAATGGGACATTCCGATCATCTGAATCACGGCTCTGATCAACAGAAAAGTATGGCGCGATCGCCACACGGGGTCGTCGAATATTTGACGCGGGCAGACGTTGGTAGGTCCAATCGGGAAGGACGACAAACTCGCGTATGTAACGGCAATCGGGAGCGTCGTAAAGATCAAATAAAACGATACGGCGAGCAACATGAAGGTTGTAGCGGATTTCTTGTCTTTGAGTTTGCCTTGGCTAAGCCTCCTTGCGGCTTGTGATAAACGTCTGGCTTCGCGGATGACAATTACATTGAAGAAGAGAACGGCGAGCGGCACTACTAAGAAGATTAACATTTCTGTCACCCACGCCCAGATCGACCAGACGCTTCTCTGACCGCCTCTTTGGATATGCGGGCGCACATCGCATACACCAGTTTTGTGTTTGTACGTCCAGAAATAGCTGTGAATGGCGCACAACGCGAACGCTCCAACGTACATACATGCGATAACAATACCGGCGCGTCTCTGTGTGCATAATTTCTCGCGTTTAAACGGGTGACAGATCGAGATGTATCTCTCGACTGTGAAGCCGAGAACCAACATGGGCGAGAGATACTGAAAGGCTAGCGACACAAAGGGATATATTTCACATATTACGGGTCTATTCAAAACCTTATAATGCCATGACATAATAAGATAATATATCACGTGAAGCAGCAGAAAAATCAAATTGGCGAGGCCTAAGGCAGAAAGATACCAGCCGGAAGAGTGACGCATGCGTGGCCGCATCCAAATATAAATGGATAGAGCGTTGCCCGGAAATCCGAGAACGTAAATTATAGGAGTAATGCTCTTCTCAAATATATGTTTAGGGTAGTTAAACGTCTTTTCGAAAATGTAGTCGTCGACTTCGCGAAGCCATAGCGCCGAGTCGTTTGTGAGGTTAGACTCGTTACA
>WURV02226146.1:0-10199 GCA_011762755.2 Epimenia babai | reverse complement strand
CTTTCATCAGTATGTGTATCGATTAGCAAATTTTCAAAATAAAGCCGACATGTTGTTTTTCCACAAAATTGAAGAAAAATAAAACATTATAAAAATTCCAGAAAACAATGAAACGTTGTAGTTTTTCTTTCACAAAAAAAAATGGATTAGTAGCGTGTGTGACCTCATCTATTGTCAATCACTGCTTGGCATCGTCCACACATGTTTTCTACTAGGTGTCGCAGATTATGTTGAAAAACCACTAAAAAAACTACTTCTAATGTTAGTGATTACGCGAACAGTCCAAATCAAATTTACAAACTAAGCTAATGTGCAATAAAATGTTTGTACTCGTATATGGGCTTGGCTTGTTATAACCTTGAGTGGTCAACATATGAAAACCGCCAAGAAGACCCAAGCCCTCCAGCAAATCAATCACATTTGTATTCATAATGTATTATACATACCCTCAACTTATAGGCGGATCAAGAACAAAACCACGATATCGTCGGCCAAAGTTGGGGGGTCGACTTATAGGCAGATCGACTTACAGGCGAGTATATACTGTATATTTTAGTGTATTATCATATATTAAATGGTCGATCCTTAAGAAGTTTTGAGTAGTATATAACGTGTTACCTGCGTGACATAAATTGGATCCTTCTTGCTAAAGACATGCGAAGTGTTACACGAGTAATTACAGAAGTAAGCAGGATTTCGATAAAAGATAAGCGCAGTTCAGTGTACACTGGGTATAAAGGTTGTATTATCTATTCAATCGTAGTGATAGGTTTACAAGTCCCCATACGTTAGCCAGTAGAAATACGATCGCTATTCTCTACGTGTATAATATGAGTAGCCGTATTAGATAAGACCTTTTGAAACTAATGGAATTTATTCATAAAAAGCTATCGCAGTATGTGATATACTTCTTCGGGCTTATCGAATGAAATGCTGTAACACGGGAAATACAATAGAGTAAATGTTCACACAAGAATGGGCTACTAAGTTAGTGATACAACATGAAGAGATAATCTATAAACGAATATTATCATATAAGATAACAAAATTTTATTCGCAAAGCCTGATCGTAAGACATTCTTACATAACGGGCGAGTTATGACCGGGCATGTGAGTTCAGACCGATCCTGTCCACTTTATCGCCCGACCTCGACATGCAAACTATGAGAGCTAACGCGCATCTTTGTGGTGGCAAGTCGCCATGACTCAATATAAAGATAATCGAGACGAGATTATTAGATGAACTTAGCTTGAATCTCTCTTTTAAATGGCGCCATTTTGTTTGGGGTTTTTCTTGACGACATCTCCCGATGTAAGACCATACTTCCCAAGATCCCAAAGAATATAATAAGACTACAGAGCAATCGGCTCAATCAGTATTATTCGTGAGTTTGTAAATATTCTTTTGTTTACTAAACTTGCTGATCCTATATAAGGTTATTTCGGAACGTGGTTTCGTGTAGAATGTCATCTTGACCAGAATGAAATGGCTCTCTTATTACATATGATTTTTATAGATAAGACACGTCTCTCTTCAGAATCACACATTACTCGTGGACCTTTTATCTGTTTCAGATATTTAAATTGTACATTGTCCAACGCCACAATAATATTAAAACCCATTACTGTTTGCACCTATGGGTTGTACAAATTTATCTTCTTAGAACATGTTATCTCTTGAGAAGTAAGCAGATTCGAATTCAAACAATGCGATTTTTTTACATTTGTTAGAAATACTATCGCTATGATAGGTAAATTTTCCACTACATTGCATTATGACATCCAGGTAAGCGTATTTGAAAACGATTTCTATGATTTCATCACTATAAGTACAATAAATATTAGTGCTACCTTGCTATGACAATCGAAAATAACAATTTTTCGTCTTATTGGTATTAATTTTGTTGTTAGGCACCACTTTTGACAGCGTTATAATATCGCCAGATATAACAGGTTGTTATACGTCGTATGATACCTAGAGAAGACGAGGTATTAGTGGGGTTGGATATAACAGTGATTTTACATATAACAGTGGATTTCATAGAAACAACAGGTTTCAACAGTTTTACAGTTGCAAAGTGGACAGGGTATGGAAGCAATAACAAAGGCGACAGTACGTAAACGGAGTGGCGAACGAGTGACAAAGAGGACGTAGCGGCATTGTGTGTGAAGTACGGATGGTAAGGATACGTACATACAGGCAAGGAAATATGGGTTGCCGTGTTAGCCATATCGGATAAGCGAAAAGTAAATGTTACACCTGACTGAATAAATAAGGTCGTGATTAATAGAAGCTTTCGTGAACAAATATAAATTGTTAAATGTTGAATACCTAAATGCACATGAATAATCTCGTCCCTGTAGCTCAGTTGGTAGAGCACCAGACCGGTTATATGGGAACACCACAAAAATCAACCAATCAATTTATAGTCTATCATCATGCTTGTTACAGATATCTGTGTATATCGCTGGTTATGATATACGGACTTTAAACATCAGTGGTCCTAAAAAGGTGTTAAATACCTAAATGCAGAGGAATATTCTCGTTCCTGTAGCTCAGTTGGTAGACCACCAGACCGGTTATCTGGGGTCGTGGGCTCGAGTCCCATTAGGGGTATAGGGTTTTTTCCTGTGCATTTCTCTCCAGCTATTTATAGAACCACATTGGCTATCCTAATTACCATCGCATATATATGGGAACACCACAAAAATCAGCCAATCAATTTATAGTCCATCATCATGCTTGTTACAGATATCTGTGTATATTGCTGGCTAAGATATACGGACTTTAAACATCTGTGGTTCTAAAAACGGTGTTAAATACCTAAATGCACAGGAATTATCTCGTCCCTGTAGCTCATTTGGTAGAGTACCAGACCGGTTATCGGGGGGTCGTGGATTCGAGTCCCATCAGGGGTATAGGTTTTTTCGTGTGCATTTCTCTCCAAGTACCATGGTGGGGTGTACCATTAAGATCCGCGCCCGTTTAATCCCGATTATTTTACTTTAAAGATGCCGACGGTTGGCAGTGAGGAGGTGGTCTTACCCGTTAACGACAAAGCTATTTCATTGGCCATGAAAATAGGGGCGTGACGATAGATTTTATATCATGTGGGGAGCGTCGGCGAGAATTCTTGTGTTTACGAAGTGAAGGCTCCTAACTTAGATAACGGAGATAGACCGTTTACTTGGGTCCAATAAACGTAATCTAATAAAATGTATATACAATCGCTTCTTCTCCAAGCTCATAACCAGATCTCAGAACATTGCCTCCGCTTTTCTCCGTATGTGGTATTTGTAAGCGACTTCGAGATGGGACTAATTCGTTATAGATACGTTTTCTGAGGTTTCCTGTTATGAGGACAATAAGTTGAAAGTACAAGTGAAAATGTTGATAGGGTTAGGACTGGTACAAGGGGACGAAAAGGACATCTTTCCATGTTTTTATCGATGGTAATGCCTGATGGTCCCCGAGACCGCAAATTGCTTGTATCTATTATTCGTCAAATCCAAATAAATCGTTATAGACTTATAGTATATCATTACATCACACCATCTCTTCTGTTTTATTATCATCCTAACCCTATATAAACAAACACTCCGTCCCAACACACGGGTCGTTGGCAGGCGATAACGTTCAGGGCTGTGATTCACCACAAAATAACCAGGGCAAGTGACATGTAATACGTCCATCAAACATAGGCAGCCAATGAGATCGCAGGATGTTATGGGTATAGAAAGGGATAAAACGGGTGCGGATCAATGTGGCGGTAGACCCATGGTGTTATTGTGCAAAATGATTGTTATGATAATGAGGATATAAGGAGAGAAATCCGTTCTTTTTTGTGCGTGCTAATATTCTTACTAGGAAATTTGCCCACTGCTCAATTGATGTGAAACGAAGACGGTTTATGTCATACTGCACAAGTTTTTATAGTTCCCAATTATGGAGATTGTTTCATAAATAGATGTGCATTCAAATGCGAGTATCTTATAATAAGGCCCTCATACCATTTAACTAGGGGCGCAGATATAAAATACCTCGTCCCTCACTGCAACAAAAACGTATACGGCAATTCATTTTTTCCTGCAGTGTTTCATATCGGAATGCACTACCAATATCTATCACGAACGCCACTACTCTTGCAACATTCCAGCATAGACTTATGAGCCTAAAGCTCACATCATCACACTGGACCCCTCTATGTTTTATTGCCCTCACACTCATCGGACATTAAAATTTCTTCTTTTTCTCCAGGCCGTTTGGCCCTTCTGTTTCTCTCTCTTGTAAAGTGCGATAATACTCGCAGCGCGAGGTATGCACTGTATAGATCAGAATCAGAATCAGAAGGCATTGAGATCTTTTCAAGTTGCCTACTGTGTGTAACATAAGTGAAAAATGCATTGTAATTGGTGTACCAGTCTGATGTGTTAATGCGGCTAGGGTTTCCAATACCGGGATCTTGAAATCCCGGGATCCCGGCCAATAATCACGATATTGTAATCCCGGGATTGTGGCTGGATATCGAGATAAGATTATCATCATCAAAATACATTAAAGATTCCCATATTGCGGGAAAAATCATAAGTATTTTACTACAGTGGGCAGTTTACAGTTCGTACACTGAGTTCACCTAAAACTTTGTTGTTTTCCGCGTCGAATACAGAATGTTGCATAATCTAGCGAAACCCACCCAAAGTTATAATATTCGGCCAATCGTGATGATACCTGGACCAGTGATAGTAAAACATAGTAAAACACCAGACTTCAGAGATGGAACAATGCTTGGAATTTGGAATAGATTCATTAAGTTCAATCTTTGATGTGGTTGTTCTTATCTTTTTGTTTTTCTACTTAGCATGGGCCGCTACATGTTCTAATATATGGTGTGTCGGACATAAATAAATAAATAAAAATATGTCAATTTTGAATTGGAAATGAATAAATCAGTAATTCTGCGAGTAATGACTTACAATTTGGAGTGATGGAACTTGTAGATCGTCAGATGACAGTTTAAATATAATTAAACGCTCGCCACAAACATAAGCTGTGTATTCTCAAATAGTCTTATGAATGGCACGGTACGGCTCGTAATCGTAGACTTGGTGCTAAATTTCACACGTATCTATAGGCGCTATTGGGTGCTAGGCATTCTAGTAAGATTTTGAGGGAACGCGTTTTGTGGTTCCACTGGACGACTTCCGAGACCTTTGACTAGTATTCTGGTGGTGACAGGCGTTCCAATGGTCAGTATTGCGGGTTCGATGAAAGAGAAGAGATCGTTGAGAGATTAGTTTGAGGAGTGATTTGGTTAGCCAAGGTTCTCCGTTGAAAAACAACATGTTGTTCACACTATATCAATAACTATAGCTTGAAAACCCGAACGTTCCGTATACCACACATGGCGGAGTACAGAGTTATTGGAAATAACCAGTTCAACTGCACATTTTCCAAGAATCCATAAAAGGAGCACTTAAATTTTTAGTTAGGATTGACACTAAGGATAATGCCTTACTTTTTATGCACCCGCAACTTGAACATGCCTCTTGGACAGGCATCGACAGGGCACGTCTGATCAGCTCGTTTGGCAATCCGGAGCATTGCGCAAAAATTCATTACTTGACGATCCTCCAAATCTTCAAGATTGCATGACCCACCCTTTTTTAAATGTTCGTTGTTCAAGTTACTGTTTTTATGTACTTCAGCGCGTAAATGTGTTGTACGAAATTAGGTCCTCGACAACGATTGCGCGAATTAATACTTTAGCCGGTTATCTCGGGGTCTTGGTTTCGAGTCCCATTGGAGGTATTGGTTTTTTTGTGCATTTCTCTCCAGAAATTTATGGAACAACGTTGGCTACCCTATTAACATCACTAAAGATTTACACGAGCTTTCGTATATAAAGTGGAGTAGATTGCGGGGTCATCTCCTTAAAGCTTAACAATATGACTGTAACCTGTTGACCTTTATTTAATGTTACTAGCACTAACCATAAATACTTGCCGTGTGTACTTATAATTCATAAGTGTTTTTTTTTTGGTTTATTAGTATATCATTGTAAATACGTTTATTGTGGCCATCAAGACTGTACCTTATTCATTAGGATGTCTTAAATGTCAGCCACATTAAAATAATGATAATAAGTGGGTCGAGGCATTTGTGTCTTGCCGATGACAACTCAGTGCACCTGCCGGATATCCTACTTGATATACGATAACTCTTGTTAGTCTTTACATCAGTTGGTAAAAAAGACGAAACAGTGTCGACCAAACCTCACTTTTTCTCTTTCCCTTTCTACAGTCGACGCTATTGTCCGCACTGACCGTTCTGCCAATCATGTCTTTTAAAATTGCTGTGGACCATTCTAACTTACATGATTATCTCGTCCAGTGTGCGTTTTCCAATCTTTCGGAAATAGTGCATTTCCGTATGCAATATTGTGGAATATAAATCACCAAACATAAGACGAATGACTAATGTGGGTGCATTTGGCTGTATGTCACTCAGGAATTGTTCGGGGAATGGAGGAGTTGTGTCCCGTGCTTTATGAGAGGGTAATTTAAATTTAAATGTGAAAGTAGAATTGAAATCTTGATTCTGGGTAGTGGATTGAGATTTATGTTGTTCACAATAATTATATTACTATATCGTTGGACGTTATAATTTTCATGTAATCGATGTTAACTAACTTCAGTGATTTAATGTCGAGAGACGAATCTTGATATTGTCTCGGTACACTTGAGTTCAAATTCAATGACTTGGGAAAATGGATTATCAGGAAAGTGTTAACACATCGCCGTCCAGCAGAGATACAAGTCTTGCCTCAGATACCACGATCAGTAGCCATGGTGAGGGTAAAGTCGTAGTCATAGCATTCACTTTAATAAGCGGATAAACCCAATTCACAGCAAAATGTCTCCAACTTAAAGTACCAAATGCTATCCTCCTTTAATTTTTAAAGTACTTATACTAAATTAAATTAGCAAATTATGATTATAATATCTCTGCGGGAATGCCATACAACTCGCTCCACTAATTTTACAAGACGGCAACTCAACCCGGGTGACTCCCGAATCTTCGGCGGCTCGGACACCCCGGACAACTAGCCCCACCCAGTTGGACAACTCATTTGGACGTGTATGGCTTACGCTCGCATTTAATCTTTGATGTAACGGCGTTATTAAGGCCTCACGGCCCGAGTGCTAGTATTTTTATTGTATAAACATTGATCACATGAGGAACGCGGCGAACGGGATAATGTTGCACTGCACAAAGAGGCTTCTCAGGTACCCGTTCAAGTCCACCTGCTAGCTCAATGGGAGTCGACACTATCAATAAAAATGCAGCTGTCCGAACTCTGTCAGCAGGACTGAGATTGTGCCATCACCACATCGCAGTACCTAGATTTGGACGGCGCTTAGATATTCATGTATTATATTTATTATGTTTTATATATTGCATTGCATAAAAGAAAACCACATTAAATATAAAATAATATATTCATGATTGTGTCATTGTCTATTATATTGATTACGTATTATATTCATTGTGTATTAGTCGTACATAGTTGTTTATCATATTGTGTATTATAAATGCGTGTGTTGATATAAGTAATTGTGCAACATTGTTATTATAGTTTGAAAAATAATTTTTAATACATTACACAAGGACTACACGGGATCTTCTTTCAAACAACGCTCTAGCCACTATGCTAACTATACTACGTATACCATAGTACAGCATTTCATTAACTATTGATTATTCCTGAATGTTGATGTTCTTGATTGCATAAATCCACAAATGCAGAATTGCACTACAATTACACACCTTCCCCTATTAATATCTTTATCGAAAATTTACTTAAGTACAAGAGGGAGGGAGGCATCAGATGAGGCTGAAAGTGATAGCTGACTTCGTATGTTCCATTATGTGAAAACAGAAATATTTCATATAAGGCATTTTGTAGTGGGACATTTTGTAATAGGATGTTTTTTCCTGGTGCCTTTCAGATGAATCGCAAATTAGCAAGGCTTCCAAAAAGCAGCGAATATTTGCCAAAATGTCAATTCGACGCGACAAAGCTAAGAAGAAAGTCTTGCGAAAACGACAGGAAAGTGAGTGTGTTTACATTTAAGTACTCAACAAAATCAGGATGAAACTATATCTATTCTAGTACACTGTACTTAGTAGTTGACTTGTCAGGGAGAAATCTATTAGAGGCAGAATATAGTTATCTATGGCATATAAATGTAATATCTTTTTAATATACCTATTATAATATTTAATATACCTATGTATTGTAAATATACATAGGGTTTTGTTGCCAAATTCGATGGATCCTACTGTATTGAGTGATGCAGTCTAGGCTGAGCCCTGGTTCAGTGATGTAGTCCAGGCTGAGAACAAGTTGATTGATATAGTCCAGGCTGAGCCCTAGTTAAGTGATGTAGTCAGGCTGAGAACAAGTTGATTGATATAGTCCAGGCTGAGAACCAGTTTATTGATGCAGTCCAGGCTGAGCCCTAGTTAAGTGATGTAGTCAGGCTGAGAACTAGTTGATTGATATAGTCAGGCTGAGAACCAGTTTATTGATGCAGTCCAGGCTGAGCCCTAGTTAAGTGATGTAGTCTAGGCTGAGAACTAGTTTATTGATACAGTCCAGGTTGGGCCAGAGTTAATTCACACGGGCCAGGCAAAGCCCTAGGAAAACACATGCAGGCCAGACTGAGCACCAGTTGAGGGATGCAGGTTCTTCTGCCAAATTTCAAACTTTGCATAAATAATGGAATGAGTGTCGAATAAGAGTATTGAGAGCGCTGACTAATGAATACATGGATTAGATGGATGACTTTATATTAACTTCATGCAAGACCATTCACCATTCTTGGTAATTTCTGCACGAGAAACAATACCCAGGGTCAACCCTGCCCCTATCCATGGACTAATGCTTTGAAGCTTAACCCAGGCTGACAACTATCGACTGTATATCATTGTGTCAAAACAGAAATATACGTTCGACAATGCTATATTAGACTGTAATTGTGATTGAAATTGCGTTTGCAATTTGGTGAATTACCAGCATTGTGTATTATTTATCCACTAATATTCAGTTTCTGAATAAAATGTAAAACTGAGTTGCAACATCTCAATATATCAATATCGGTGCTGAGTCTTTGAGGTAATTTTCTGGGCCAAAATTCAATTCCGCAACAGTATACCTTTGATATTTAGTCCTACCAAGTGTTTGTCTCCAAGTCTTGAATTCTTATTTTATTTCAGATTTGCTGAGTATGGCAGACTTTTTCAACAAACAGGAAGAATTCAAACTATGGTTGTTTGAACAGGTATACCTATTAATGTGTCCACCGACTGTTCTATGAACATTAAATTTCAATTTAGAAATTTAATTGAAACTTTTCACCTGCAGATTGGATTTTACTTTGTCCCAATCACTGCAGGACAATTTACTGTATTAATATTGCTCTAAGTTATCTTAGTCACTTATCAACCATCATATACACAAATAGCAATAATACATGCAATGAGACTGTCGGCCATCTTGGACCCAGTTACTATAGTAAGTAGATAGTTGAAACTGAATTCAGAAGACGATAATTTGATTCATGGTCGAGATAGTATATAACTAATGTGGCTTTTTGCGCAAAAGCGCATCAAACTTCGTCTACTCATGGAGGTCTGGGTCATCCTTGCAGCAGTGTAGTTAGGCAACGGCTTTACAGCGGAGTGTAACACATGTAGGCTATCAGAAGGCAATCGGAACCAGTTGTATGTATTAATGAAGGTCATTTGTCTGCTCGGACTCGGTGGTTTTCCTACCATAATAGTAGGTTTTCCTACAGTGTTTTCCACTCCGTATTAAATGAAGCTCATCCGTGTGTCACATTAGCCACAGCATATTTAGGCTGTCCGTGCATGGCTTTGGGAACAGATTAATCTCAGGATTTTACTACATAGCATACATACTTGCTTGCCTGCATATTTATACACACGTGCAATGGAGACAGACACAAGTTACCGTATATACTCACTTATAAGGCGACTCACTTATAAGACGACCCCCTGACTTCAGAAACACAAGAGTCAATTTTAGCGTTGACCCGTTTATAAGACGAGGCTAACTTTTATTCATAATACAGTACTGGAAATGTAAATAAATCTAATTGCGACTGTCCCACGC
>WURV02226135.1:0-10200 GCA_011762755.2 Epimenia babai | reverse complement strand
CCAGTATAGTATATTACATGTATGTAGCACTAAACCAGTATTGTATATTACATGTATGTGGCACTAAACCAGTATAGAATATTACATGTATGTAGCACTAAACCAGTATAGTATATTACATGTATGTAGCACTAAACCAGTATTGTATATTACATGTATGTGGCACTAAACCAGTATAGAATATTACATGTATGTAGCACTAAACCAGTATAGTATATTACATGTATGTAGCACTAAACCAGTATTGTATATTACATGTATGTGGCACTAAACCAGTATAGTATATTACATGTATGTAGCACTAAACCAGTATTGTATATTACCTGTATATCTATAGCACTAATACTGTAGTGTTTATGGTAATGCTTTGTCTAAATGAAGCAGATATGAAAAATGTAAAACTTAATGATGCATTATGAATAAAATTACTCGTACATTAAAAATATCAACCATATTGGGGGGAGGGGTGAAACATGCAGAAATAAACGCAATTAAGCCTCGTTTATATGTGAAAGCTTATGATCAATAAAATTCGTTAGTCGATTAAAAAGGTATTGCCCTCTTTTTTCTATGTTACATAATTAAGAGGCATTTGTTCTATACAGGTCTCTTTATGGGCAGTTTTCACTGTACGTATACAGTAATCTTTATAAAAAGTAAACAAAACACAGAATACGATATGGCAGAATTTAGTTATGGCACATTTCAGTAATGATTTATAGACTTCGAATAATTTCACTTCAAAACAGTCACAAGGGTTTTTTTTTAACTAATTAACTAATTATGAGACTATGCATCATACCAAGTAATAACCATTATTTTCTAGGAAAATTGAAAGGTGAAGGTCTCGCCACTGCTTCATTAACGGTAGTAAATGTCAATCGCTCGTAATATAATCACTTAAATCCAAATATTTTATCAATGTTCAAGAACATTCTAAAACAGTCAAGAACATTCTGAAAAAGGTGCTAATGGTTAATCCCTCATATTGTTTACTTTCGTCTGGACTAATATATATATATATATATATATATTCAACTTTCCTAAATATATAGTAATTTGTTATATATATTTATTATAATAATTATGCTTTATAGGGTTATATAAATTAAATATTTTCATACAGTAGCATATATATATATTATATTACTGATTCTCACTTTTCTGAAGCAGATATGAATACATTTTCTATTGGTTCAGCTTTCGCACATATCGTAACCCACTGTTTACATTCACTCGACTGTTTAATGGCATCTATGACACTTTGGACATATAGACAATCCTCAAACGTCGCCGCCCATGCCACACGATTCATACAAAATTTCTGTCTCTCTATCTCACCATCGAACGCATCTTTGACCGCATCTATAAAATGTATCATCCCTTTTAGATATGGCATGGGAATATCGCGGCGTATCTTCTCAGAAATTCCGTAACGTTCTTCCGTCTTGAAATTTATTGGGTCAAAATGAATGAGCTCTTCGCGTATTCCGTCGTTAGTTTGTCCGTATAAATCAGCAGATCTGGCGATAAGCCGACCCTTTGTTCCGCAAATTAAAATCTCTTGGACAAACTGGGCAGGTAAATGTGTGTTTATAGTAACTGTTGCGCAAACATTGTTCGTCATTTCCATCTGAAAACTGCAAAAATCATCGCTTGTGATTTCCCGTATGCCACATATTTTATTCGTCTGTTTCGTAAATGTCTTTAATAACCCGTGGACTTTGACAGCTTTTTGTTCCGTTAAATATGTCAAGACATCGATGATATTACTTCCGATTGTATTCAATACACCCCCACCCATTTTTTCGTCGCATGTCCAATCGTAAAGTTCCTTGTGCACAGCACCACTTTGTACACGAGCTTCACATATTTTTATGTCACCAAGATATCCATTGGAGATCATTGACTTCATTTTCATGAACGTTGGTAAATAACGAAGGCCATGGCACACAACTGACAACAGTTTTGGATAGTACCTTGCAGCCGTTACCATCTTAATGACATCATCCTGGTGCAGCCCTGCTGGTGGGCTACATATAACGTGTTTTCCTATACCAAGTGCTTTGATGGCTATTTGGGATTGGAAATGTGGAGCACAACTGATAATTACTAAATCAACGTCTTTTCGTAGCAATACATCGTCTGCGCGATTAGTGCTAAAGGGGATAGCTAAATCGTGCGCTAAATTGTCGGTATCCTCGCGTGTTGGCCCCCATAAAGCGACAACATCGAAACTACATGATTTTAAAATAGGAACGATAGTTCGTATTGTAACTGTCGTTCCGAACACACCCACACCCGGTAACATGGTTTGTTAAGGCTGTGTTATAGCATAAGTAACGTATGTCTCCGACTATCACTGAGCTTACATAAACAGCCTTGAAAGCATACTATTTCCGAAATCGACTTAATATATTTACGAGTAATAAAATTGACAATAATTGTAGAGTTAAAACTAAAACAGTTTACGAACTGTCAAGTGTCAATTAAACGTTACACCTGCCAATCAAATCATAAGGGGCTATTTGCCGTTGGAAAGTTATGTACTCTTTAACGAATAAAGGAAAAGCCAGTGAAAATGGTAAAAAGAAATCACATACGACTGTAGATAATAAAATTTTCTGCATACAAACTAGTTTATGAATTAAATAATTTCCATGTGGGTAAATTTCAATTTCAAACTCGTTTTGTTTTACCAAGATGGCTGCCGGTGCCAACAAAGTCGTCGGTGATAATCAACTACTCAAGTCAATGTTTGTCGGGTCGTTTTAGTAATCAGCAATATATCATAGCCACATTTGTTTATTTATAAAATAGGATTTTTGGTTCGGCCGCAAATTTATCATGCCTTTGCTGGAAACTGGCTGAAGTACGGAATGTGTCACCGTACACTGATAGGCTGGCCAGACAGCCACTAAAAAACTTAGTCAAACTTAAACTCGAAATTAGATTTAGTAAATGATTTACTGAGAAAAGGGGATGCTTTTCCAATTATCGTGAGTCATTATATACAATATTTCCTTATTATACCCGTAAGAAACTTTTGCCCACACGTACAAATCTTTATCTTTTAGCACATTTAATAGTGACTCCTATAATGCGAGAAGTGTTCTGGCTAGTCTATAACTAGCGTGGCTAGGGTATTCAAATTTTGACGACAGCTGGATCTCAACGGTATAATTACATAAAGGAGACATTTGATCACTAATTATTAAGGGTTTTTGCGGAAAATTATGGCTATGAAACAAGCAATGTTGCGATTGAGATCTTGGCCTATTGGACTTGGTCTTCATTGGGGTTTTTCCAACACCAATGCATTAAGCATTGATTTTAACAATTATTTCAAGGTCGCGATTTGTGAGATCTCAGTATTGGGGGCCTTTGCATCCAACTGTTTTAGCTGTTACACCACTGGCACCAGCTAATACTGAATACAGTTCTTGAATTTCCAAACACAGGAAACTAACGATCATGCCATACAAGTTGCACTGACCAGCAAATTGTACCTACACCATCATTCAACACAGTCCCATCTCTTTCTCTACTCATGCCTTGTATTTCCCTAGTAAATAGCACCAGGACTCTTGCTGTCGTTTTTTTCACAGGTGACATTTATGGGTGGAGTCATCGCGCATGAAGAAGGTGGGGTAAAACATGGCATAAAAATGTATTTTAATGATATTTAAGATATTTAACTGACGTTCCGCATAATGCATTGTATCACTCACGCATCATTGACTTTCTTAATGCAACAATATTTTACAAAAGGACACAACTGCATAAGAAAAAAGATTAGAATCCTTGTACACATCCGTGACTGATCATCCCAGCAACAATTCAAAGCCATTGCCACAACAATAGAGTACTTTTCTTTATAAAAAATATACCTTTGGGCCTATTATTCTCCATGTATGCATTTAATCATTGAATAATAGTCTTTTTAGTATTATTTCATTGTAATTTTTATTGTACACGTAAAAATGCCATTGTAATTGTAAAAACATTGTATATATATAAACATGTATATATTTTATATTTCTGTTATGACCCCGTCTTTCATCAATTGAATTTTAGTTAGCAGAAAGCTCATCATTAACAATTCTTTGTTCAAAGTACGTCATTACTCAGTTATGTCGCTAGTTGTTATTTTTAAGATGAATCTAATCAAATACATAGTATTCAAATAGTTAAAGAAAGTTTGAAATTCTACATGTCAGTTCACATGTCACGTTCATTTTAGCGATAAGAGATGAGTGAACGGAACCGCACGACGTTCATGTGGCCACGCGTGGCGTACGATGATATCCCGTACATCGATGAGGATGCGGATAATCTCCCTTTATCCACGAGCTCCACACACGTGCATACATGCGTACCCACTACGGCTTCACCGGTCGATAGCGAGACCAATAGTTTTTGCGACGTTTCGGAATTTAATAACGACTTAAAGCAGTGCTCGATATCTTCGGAAACCCGCAGTTTGCACGGTACGAAAGAGCGTAAGAAACACTGGTCGTCATTATGGAAGAAACTGTGTTCCTTTCGAAGGTTTCGGATTTCTAATAAGCTAAAAACTTCGAAGAGTGTCGAAGATGTTATTAACGTTCACGGAACGAGTACGTTTTATGCGAGCAGTTCGTTGAATAATGATCTTAATTGTGTGTTTGTTACGAAAATGCACGTTAGCGATAACGATATTAAAGCCGTTACGTCATTTCCGGAGCATGATTCCGATGTTGCTTCTATGAGTCATGTTCCGGAAAGTTCCCTGAATTATGATGCCGATAAGGTGAATGATAATGGAAGTGACGGCTGCGTTTGTGATTGTGGCAGTAACGAGTTTGATCTCGATGCGGATAATGTATCGCTTTGTCGGAATTGTGCCCCTTGTTCGGGAGGAAGTGCTTCGACAATCATTGGTAAAAATGGAATCAAGATAAATTGTGGTGTTGAGTGCAATAATAATGCAGGATGTAGTATCGTTGATCGCACGAGTTCCGCATCAAACGGTCAATTCGCTGCGAATGCCACCCGAAATCGACGGCTTAATGGACGGACTGATAACGGTATGAGTAATGTAGACAATATCGCGGAGGGAAATTTAGCGTACCGCTCAGAAAATGTTCCTAACGCGGACGGATTGTGGCTAAATGGTGCTTCAGACTCATTGCCCGCTTCTCATCGTGATTCCTCGTTGGATTGTGGGATAACACCGTCCAGTAGGCATATCGGTGATTTCGGTGACCAGTCGATGACCGAGTTCCGCGGGCCGAGAGAAATTAATAGGTCGAGGGAGTCATTTTGTCTAGAAATACATCTCCGGAATTTTCCGAGTGGTATCTCGGCGAATGATGGCGCGGTTGTTGATGCCACTACGAGGGATGGAGATGTTACCGCTTCTGAAAGTGATCTTACCTCCTTAGGCGGTGACACAACGGAGAAAGTCTCCCTCAATCCCGAATTGCTACGCAATAATGAGACTAACGTAGAACGCGATCTTTATTATTCACCCGATGTTCTCTTGCTCGATTCGGTGTATTTTCCGGATTGTTCCGCGACGACGTTACAACACATACGCGATTATTCGGAGTTAAACGGAGATTATGTCGCTAAAAATAATCACGATTCGCGTAAGGTTCTTCGCTCGCCATGTGCGGACGCCAATCTCGTGGCACGGACAGATTTCACCGATTGCGACGTTGACGTCTCTGGAGATGATGACGACACCGCTGCCTGTCAGTCAAGGACGCACGTTACGTCTACTTTCTTTCACTGTTCGCAGTATTCGTGTCTCGCCGCGCAACACAACAGAAACGCCGACGGTGATATTGGCGACGATTTCATCGAAGCCGATATGCCCACCTTGCATGATTCGAGTTGCAACGGATCGTTCAGTTCAAGGTCGTCCAACAACGGCGACGTGGCTAACGATAACGCAGACGGGCATCAGATTCAGCACACTCCCGCTTTACTCAGCGACGGTTTATCGAAGATCCCGTCGTCCGACGAAGAGTCCGCATCGCCGTTTTCCGAACCAATCAGGTTTGAACGTCGATGCGTAACCAATGAAGATGATTTGCTGAATGACTTTTCATTACCGACACCCAAAGCTTGTTTTGACCCAATCTCGCTGCCTGACATCGGAGCATCCCTGAGCTACGCTTCACAATACGCGACGGTTCCGCGCACCACTTCCCCGATCGCGTCTGCACCCACCAGAGATCACGCCGCCGAGGTTCCCCATTCATCCATCTCGACTAATCCATCCGACTTTCCTCAGAACACCGCGTTTTTATCACGCGAGACGAACGTCGATCCATCCGATGATGATTTCGCGATGGACTTTCGGCCGAATTCAGAAACGCGCCGTTGTCACCAAGTTGCTAACGTAGCAATACCATCAAACGTCGACGGATTTTACGCGTATCCCCCGAACGCATTCGTCCCGCCGAGGAGCCACAGTTGGTCGTCCTCGATCCTCGCTCAGAACAGTTCCGACAGCGACTTCAGCGCGTTAGTCTTCTCCGATTCACCGCTCGTTTCTCCCGATTTGGACGCGACGATCAGCGCACCGAGCTCAGACTCTCGCCTACATTTCCCTCGTCACGAAAACTCGTATTCCGGCGCGAGTCATTGCTTCGATGGTTCTCTCAGCGACGAAATTAACCGAAATGGCGAAACGGTTACGTCAATCAGCGACATATCGTACGTCTACCGGAACCACAACGTGAACGGAGTCACCGCGGTCCCCTGCGACCGCCCGGTCGAACCGCTTAACTACCTACCGAGCGACGGCGCGTACCGAATATCCGCGACCGATAACGAAACCGAAAGTCGCAGCAGTAGCAACGCCGAGTCGTTCGACGAAATGAACAACCTGGACGTCGGCGTTGCCACGACGCAGTTCTCCGCGGACTCCAACAACTGCACGCCCTCCACGAGCAACACAGACAACCTACAGCCAGCGGGGATTTTCCGCGTCGCCGATAGCGACGTAACCGGGGCGGCGGCCAGTCAGACGAACAACATCTCGGCGATCGCCGATTCAGCCGTACCGTCGGACGAGATTTTCCGCGGCAACGACCTATATTTCGAGCCGAACGTCCTCGCTCCCTGCGACTGTTACTGCATGTCGGCTAGCGGCTACGAGCCGTGCTGCAGTTGCAACAGCAACGACTGCACGAGTAACCTCGTCTATACCAGCATGCCGTACTATTGGTCAAACGTGGCGAGTTCCAGCGACGACATTAACAAAGTCCTCAACGTTGAACCGGATAACGACTGTCGCCGTATCTCGGACAGTTACCCGATGCGGCATCGGTAAGTTCACGAACCCTCTCGCGGCGATATCTACAATCAATTATATCTGTACTTTCCCTTGTGTATCTCTTTATCCTCTGTATCTTTGTCAGTCTCACATTATACCTCAGAGACGCAGTGTGTCGAGTGGTAGCAACACTGGGCTCGAATCTGAAAGGTCGCGACCTTAAACACATTCGCTGGCTTACTTCTTCACGATGATCCGAAAAATGAGTCAACGCTTGGTATAATAATAATAATAATAAAGCTTTATTTAGAGTGCCGTATTATCCCTTTGGTCAATAATGACAAGATGATGTCGGCGACACTTCACAATGTTACTAGCTCGAAACATAAACTAATGAAGTTACGTGCAGTAGGATATCATCCTCTACAGGTAATATACGAGTGTATAAAATATACGAAGGTATTGCATCTGTGCTGAATAGCTGCTATAAACGTTAATTGTGTACTTCATCTAAAATTTACCGATATGACGTGTGTTTATAATGAGGATATCAATGTATTTCATGGAGCATTTGTTATGTTTGACTTACGTGTTTCATTTACTGACATCAGGGACGGATCCATAGAGTGTTATGTTAAACTTACCTGTTTCATTTACTGACATCAGGGACGGATCAATAGAGGATGAGGGCGCTTGCGAAGGGTGGACCGCACAGCTGCTACAGGACGCGGGTAAACTACGACAGACGTTTAATTCCTCACAACTATCGCAATATAAGGTCAGTATATTGGGGCCAGGTTCTTGGGGGTATGGGTCATGTCTTATCATGAACGAGGTGTACCAGTGCTGGTCTTGGTTCTGTTTTTGCTTTACCAGTTATCTCCCTGTGCAGGTCTTGGTTCAGTTTTTGCTTCACCAGTTATCTCCCTGTGCAGGTCTTAGTTCAGTTTTTGCTTCACCAGTTATCTCCCTGCGCTGGTCTTGGTTCAGTTTTTTCTTCAGTTATCTTCCTGCGCTGTTTCTGGTTCAGTTTTTGCTTTACCAGTTATCTCCCTGCACTGGCCTTGGTTCAGTTTTTGCTTCACCAGTTATCTCCCTGTGCTGGTCTTGGTTCAGTTTTTGCTTCTCCAGTTATCTCCCTGTGCTGCTCTCGGTTCAGTTTTTGCTTCACCAATTATCTCCCTGTGCTGGTCTTGGTTCAGTTTTTGCTTCACCAATTATCTCCCTGTGCTGGTCTTGGTTCAGTTTTTGCTTCACCAGTTATCTCCCTGTGCTGGTCTAGGTTCAGTTTTTGCTTCACCAGTTGTCTCCCTGTGCTGGTTTTGGTTCAGTTTTTGCTTCTCCCTGTGCTGGTTTTGGTTCAGTTTTTGCTTCACCAGTTATCTCCCCATGCTGGTTTTGGTTCAGTTTTAGCTTTACCAATTATCTCCCTGTACCGGTTTTAATTCAGTTTTTGTTTTGCCAGTTATCTCCCCGTGCTGTTCTTGATTCAGTTTTTGCTTCACCAGTTATCTCCCTGTGCTGTTATTGGTTCAGTTTGGTTTTTGCTTTACCAGTTATCTCCCTGTGGCCTTTGCGCGGCGCAAATGCCTTAAGCCACATTGGTTCCCCCCGCTGTAGGTTTACAGTTTCGTCTTGTAACAACTATTTGACATCATTATCACGTGGAGTGGCTTTAACCTTGGACCCGCTGACGCCAGAAATATACTTACAAATGTCACATGGAATAATCTAGCGCGACGAGAGGTAAACTCCATTGGTTCTTCATCGTGGGGTAGCAGCGCAATAAAGTAACAGCTTCTTGACTACAAGATTTCTAGTTAACTGTAGTAACTAAAAATTTGTCAAGTATCTTTGATAGCCATGCGTTAAAAGGGCGTAAAATATACATAAATATATATAAAATATATATATATCAATAAAATTCCATTTCATTTCATTCATTGAATCCTTATTTGAAAAACCTCAAGAATATTTGACATTATGCGAACTTGAGTGTTAACAGAAGGACTTAATCCCTATACCCCCCCTATTCCTGACCCCCCCCCCCCCTTTGTAATACCTCGAATGTATTACTTTTCCGCGAGCAGGGAGCAGACAACCCTGATGTAGCGATGATCTGGAGCGATTACGAGGCGGTGCTCATCCACGCTAAACAAATTAGTCCATCGGCTTGCGGTCCAACCGCCGTCATCAACGTACTGAAAGGTCAGGGTCATTCGTTGCTATTGACTGCCTATAGTAAATTGGAGAGAAATACGCAGGAAAACACTGCTGTTGGTAGAGTACCAGACTGGTTATCTGGAGGTCGTGGGTTCGAGTCCTATCGGAGCTATAGGTTTTTGCTGTGTATTTCTCTCAAGGACCACAATGGCTAACCCCATTAATATTACAGTCGGTTATTCTTCTGTTCTTGTGTGCTTAATGAAATTAAATATATTTGATTTAAAGCTTACTAATAGCATTGCTGGCTAACCCACTTTACACGAATAAAAACACACTATTTGAAAACATTGATATGGCCTAATCAACGTCAGAAAATAACACACACGCATAAATTAGCACTAAAACGGTAATGGCCTTCCTACATTGATAATTAAAAAGAATGCACTAATGACCTGGTTAAATACATATTTCAGCGATAGTTAACTGACGTTATTGTCTACGACTTGGTAACTGACATCATAGTAACTGACCGAGTAAAGGTGTCTGACATTATGATAACTGACATTATACTAACTGACCTAGTAAAGGTATCTGACATTATGGTAACTGACATTATAGTAACTGACCTAGTAAAGGTATCTGACATTATGGTAACTGACATTATAGTAACTGACTTAGTAAAGGTGGCTGACATTATGGTAACTGACATTATAGTAACTGACCTAGTAAAGGTATCTGACATTATGGTAACTGACATTATAGTA
>WURV02226124.1:0-10201 GCA_011762755.2 Epimenia babai | reverse complement strand
GCAGCCAAGATATAGAACTGGCAGCCAAGATATAGAGCTGGCAGCCAAGATATAGAACTGGCAGCCAAGATATAGAACTGGCAGCCAAGATATAGAGCTGGCAGCCAAGATATAGAACTGGCAGCCAAGATATAGAAATGGCAGCCAAGATATAGAACTGCAAACCCTGATACGAGACTGGTATTGCGTATCGGGTATGTCTATCGCGTATTGGGTATGTCTATCGCGGATTGGGTATGTCTATCGCGTATTGGGTATGTCTATCGCGGATTGGGTATGTCTATCGCGTATTGGGTGTCTATTATATATTGGGTATGTCTATCGCGCATTGGGTATGTCTATCGCGCATTGGGTATGTCTATCGGTCTGCACTACGCAACATTTTGAAACATTACTAAAATCGGGATATGACTCAGTCAAACTTCTTGGTTGTTCTCGTTTTCAGTCATAAATACATGAACAATACATTAATAAATACATTAATAATACATTAATAAATTCATTAATAAAACATTAATAAATACATTAATAAATACATTAATAAATACATTAATAATATCGCTCTAGACGAATGCGATCTTATTGAAACCGATGCATGCATAAGTCATTTACACCAGAGATGGTAATCGCTGTATCATAATTACGTATATCAACACGCTCGTTAATGGATAGGTACATATGGATAGGACAGGTGAAACTACAATACGTGGCGTTTATTGATTACGGGTACGCATTCGCCCGCGAGGTGAGAGGTGATAACGAAGGTATATGAATAGAAGATAAGGTGATTAGTGACACAAATAACCTCAGGTGTAAATTTTGCTGGCTGTGACAATATAAACACCTATCACAGGTGTAAGATCAGATAAATGGCAGGTATTGACAATTGGCTCATTATACACCGAAGTATTGTCTCGGAATACATATTGATCACTGATAACAAGAAGCCAATGAGGCCTCAAGATGCTCACCAGAAAAAAAGAGAGAAAGACAAGACAAGAGGCCAAGGAAACCATCGTGACATTAAAACGAGAAGACAACAATGAAATTGCCTGACATCAAAAACAAGAGGCCAAAGAGACCTCAGGATACCAATTAAGATACCGACAACGAGAAAATATAGATTTGTGCATAAACCTTGGTTGGAATCATCACCTCTGATTGCCCAAATAGATGACCTTAACAAATTTGAATGAGACCCACACAGAAAATATCTGCCAAATGGCTGAACTTTGCACAGAGCAGATATGGGGATAAGGATTTTAATATAAAAGTCAATAGAAATTATCCCCCTTTGCTCCCATGACAAGATGCTGCACAAATCTGAAAGATACTAACCCTAGGACAATATTTGTCAGATGGCAGACCTCCGTGATGAAGGGTTCTCGCAAAAAAGATTCTTAGAGAAAATTTTTAAATAAAAAATACAAACATCAACAGAAGTTACCTCCCTATGCTGCGATGATGATACCATGAACAAATCTAGAAGAGACCACTCTAAGGAGAATATCTGCCAAGTAGCAGACCTCTGTAATGAACAGTTCTTAAGAAAATTTTTTGATAGAAAATACAAACATCGGCAGAATTTACCTCCCCTTGCTGTGAGGGCAATACTATGAAAAAATCCAGAAGAAACCAACCCAAGGACAATATCTGCCAAATAACAGACCTCTGAGATAAGCGGTTATGGAAAAGATTTTTTAAGAAAATGTTAACATCGGATGGATGGACGGACGACGAATGAACTCTGATCAGAAAAGCTCACCGAGCATAAGCTCAGCATAATTACATTAATAAACGTAGCTTAGTGACTGCACGATGGTGTTTTCCCCACCTCTTATAACTGAGGCTGATGCTAATCCATTTGTCATGTTAACCACATAGGCTAGTTTTATAAAGGGCCAAGAATGACCGACACATCAGTTACCGTGGTAATCGGTCTTTGTCTAATTAACCATCAACCTTTATCAAAAACTCAACAAAGACCGTGTAATTATGCTGAATTGAGACAAGCCACTAGATTGTGGGCCAAGATGGACTAGGAACGAACTTACTGCATCTTTCGTCGGACCCATCGTGACAGTCTATATCGCCGTCGCACCACCACTTGGATTTGATGCAGTCTTTATTGTCACACTGGAACTCGTCGAACGAGCAGTTTTTGGGAGCTGTAAAAAAATTGACATTTGACCTGGTCAAGAATTGTGGGCAATTCGGCGTTCGATAAGATGTATTCCATGAGGACACATACCGTAGAGACGCATCCAATGGGACAATGGGACATGGTGCAGTAAGATGCATGATAGATGTACATTGATTAGACGCACCGATTATTGTTAGAGCACTAAAGAAACTTATTATTTATAGAAATGATACGAAATGAAATTTATTTGTTTAATGTGTACTTATAGCAGAGCTGTCAAACACACTTTAAATGAAACACTAGCCTAATGGTCTAAGACTATAATCTAATTACCTAAATTATATATTAAATCAACACCTAACAGTATACAGGTAAGATCAATGTTAGATACAATTATGTACATTTAGTGAGCATGAAATGGATAACAATGTTGAATAATACAGTGGAAAATAGAACCAATATCGAAAAAAGGAAATCCTATGCGGGCAAAGTCGCCATCAATACGAAGAATAATTTGCCGTGTGCAGCAATGTCACAATCACCCAGTTTCAGGTGATTGACTTTTTGGTATGAGAATCTCATGGATGAGGACTGCCCAGTCCATCAGGAGGGTTAAAGATTTTGAGAGAGTTTTTTAGATAGAGAGATGAACCGTAAGTGCGTTTGTGAGTGATAAGAATTGTAAACATTATCCTGAATTTTACTGCCCCCCTGTGGATGGAGATTTGAGAGAACCAGCATGATGTGTTGGTGGCGAGAAGTTTGGGCAATTACACCGGGGGTAGAGTTTTGTAGTTTCTGGAGTCGGGAAATTTCAGAAGCGGGGAGATTAGGTTAGAACGGCGTTACAGGTATCAAGATAAGAAGTGATACAGACATGAATCAAAGGTTTTGTGGATTGCACGGAGAGATAGTTAGATGCAGATCTGATATTACAACAATGAAAGTAGGAGGACTTGAGGATGTGTGAGATTATTGATACTATGAAATGATCGCCTATTAAAAAAATATCGAATAGAATAACACAAATGAATATAAATGTGTGTTTTCCATCCTCATTGACCTAGTGAAGCATTCTTTGTATATGGAAAAGCTAATGTTTTAATAAATTTCTGTTAGTTTTAAAAGGTACTACCATCTTTTCGCGTAATGTAAATAATTACAAAAGACAGATTGAATCACGAGGTGTTATTTGTATATGAACTACGGTAAAAATTCACGTGATTATAAAATGTGGCCAATTTATGTACAATTGTATAGTAACATGAACATTTTTTAGAAACTTTAGTAATATGCGTCTTGACTGTATGTCTTCTCATTTGCGTGTCTCAATGGCCATTGTCTTACTGGATAGGTCTAAAAGATGCAAGTCTAAATAGATAGAATGCATTTCACAGGAACTACACTGAAAATATAACCCAAGTGACAACCGTTGAAAAGAAAAATTATTTAATAACACAATAAGAAGTTTAAGCAGGTTTTTGCGCTATTTTATCAGTGTTATTTACGATATACGTTGTTATTTATTAATGTCAGTCATTCTTACAATAATTCGTTTACCTATTATACACCTGTGAAATATTAAGATAACCCACTTTGACACAAATATCAGCAGCCTAATTTCTTGGCATCTGAATCCTAAGAAGTCTTAAAAAATCGCAAGCATTTCAATGAATCTTGTTTATTTACGAATGTATAAAAGGGGAAGTAACTACCGCACAAAATAATCGCGTATGTAACTATTACCGTTATTCGCTGAAAAAATAAACGAAAAATAAAAAACTTGTGAGAAAAATTAACCGTGTATCCCAAATTCGAACTATGGACCTGTCAATGGAAATATTGGAGCTCTAAATACTGGACTACGAGCTCACATGGCTTTTTGTTTAGTAGGACTGTGTTTAGTAGGACACATTGTTTAGTAGGACCCTGTGTTAGCAAGTACCTACCTCAAATCTTTATTATCCCCTTGTGATGCTAGATACGAAATTCACAACAACTTAAAAGTATGTTGACTAAAGCTACCAAGATCACGTACTGCGCCCAATAATAAACAGGTAACGCACAGGTAACACACAGGTAATGCACAGGTAATACATAGGTAACGCACAGGTAACACACAGGTAACGCACAGGTAACGCACAGGTAACACACAGGTAACGCACATGTAATGCATAGGTAACGCACAGGTAACGCACAGGTAACGCACAGGTAACGCACAGGTAACGCATATGTAACGCACAGGTAACACACAGGTAATACACAGGTAACACACAGGTAACGCACAGGTAACACACAGGTAACACACAGGTAACACACGCTATGGTCCAGATCGCAACAACTTGTGTAGTGGTCTGATTTATAGCACGCCGCTCTTCCAGCTTGCCAAAATGCATACAACACAGACTGGGACAATAGGAATGGTTGAATGTTTTACTTGGCATGTGTCGGGTTGGATCTATCTCGAGCCATAAATATTACATAACAAATCTCGATGTCTTTATGATCCGACATCTTCCGTGGTATTTAATCAGCCAATACCGATGAGGGGAGTTAAAAACATTTCCTAGCTATATTTATCGAAAATTGTGTGGGGCGCTCAAAAAGTATTGCCAGAGAGTATTGTGTGGGGTGTTCAAAAAGTCTTGAATGCCAAAGAGGAATTTTGTGGGATGTTCAAAGTATTGTGGGCTATAAAAATTAGGGTGGGAGTTCTAAAGGTCTTGTTAGCTGTATATATAAGATTGACTTCATGAAATTAATTTGAAAAACACAAAAAACTATTTAAGATATGCAGAATTCTCCACGATCTTTGAATGATATTTTAATGATGTCACGGTGACTGGCCAGAAATTGTCCATGATTTGTTGGCCAAGATATTTCGGATCACTTTTCAACGAAAATTATCTTCGGATAATATTAATTGAAGTATACATTTTCCATTGGCTATTGGATAAAAGATACATTTCCAAACACATTTGCAAACACACTTTCAGATACATTTGCAAACACATTTCCAAACACATTTCCAAACATATTTGCAGACACATTTGCAAACACATTTCCAAACACATTTCCAAACATATTTGCAGATACATGTCTAAACACATTTCCAAACACATTTCCAAACACATTTCCAAACACTGGCTGCTGGATATCATTGTTGTTGTCGTCATACATTTATAATCAGCTACATTTAGTAATCCTCCTCTCATACTACTACATCTTTTACAAACCCAATGATAGGAATAGCTGCCTACACCTTTCCTACACACTGAACAAGGCCACACACTTGACTCTAGAACTCATCTACTATCTAGCTTGCAGACCTTCACTCTAGTCCTCCCTACATTTACCCTGAGGCCTTTAATTACAATGTATTATATTTTAGAGACATTTCATACTTTCAGTGATCAGCACAAGATCATCTGTATACAATAATTCCCAAGGACACCATACCCTAAACTGACATGAGAGCGCCTCAAGTCCATAATGAACAACATGGGACAGGCAACTGATCCTTGATGAACACCAACCTTGACATTAAATTCATCACTCAAACCTTCATTAACTCTGACACAGCTCCACACAAATCTTACAAGCCATCCATCCACACTAAGGGAGAGCATCACCCACCTAACTACGGATATGGAAACCAGAATCTTCCGCTAATCTATAGTTCGAAAATAATATTAAAACATTTTCATCTGGACATTTCTAATGATTTCATGAGTCTACGAGACAATCATAAATATGATTTCTTCTGTATTGCTCTGTTGGAACAGCAAGCGACCAGATATTTGTGTGTTTGAGTGAGGTCAAATATATTTTGTCCATTCCTTGGTAAGACTTTCTAGACACCCCCATGATGGTAGTCACTGATATATAAAGATACAAGACCCACCAGGTTATTACCATTAAAGAGAATGCTGTTAGTTAACAGCCGATATTGAGAAGATAAAGGATACCTAGTGAGAGTAGAGGAAAATTTGGGAATTATCCATTTCTCGATAAGACTTTCTGAACACCCCCCTGATGGTAGTCCGTAATGCGGAGAGATACAAGAGCCATCAATGCCAGATTGCGATTAATGCCAAGACTGTTAGTTAACAGGCGATATTGAGGAGATAGAGATACCTGGAGGGGGTAAGAGGTAATTTGTAGATATACCATAATATATCTGGTTAGCTATCATAAACCCACTACAACAGATGTAAAAAGTCTATTAAATAACCCTTTGATGTGCAGCCACTGTAAAGGAATTAGGAAAGGGGAGGTAATATTCGATGGTTCCTCTTGAAGTATTCTGATCCTGCTAGAATATCTATTTACAAACACAGAAAATGCAAAAAGATGATTGAAAATATTAGTGAGAGTTGAATTCAGCTGCTCTTAGAAAGTCATATCAGGCATGTTAAAAATGCAGTCTATAGCATAATAACTGGGACTACACTAGTAAACCACTTCCAGACAGCAGTGAAGGAAAGGTTTCAGAGATTCACTTCCAGACAGCAGTGAAGGAAAGGTTTCAGAGATTCACTTCCAGACAGCAGTGAAGGAAAGGTTTCAGGGATTCACTTCCAGACAGCAGTGAAGGAAAGGTTTCAGAGATTCACTTCCAGACAGCAGTGAAGGAAAGGTTCAGAGATTCACTTCCAGAGAGTGGATAAAGGTGCTAGGGAGAAGTTAACTTTCGGACAATGAGTAACGAGAAAGATGCCATGTTCCTGAAAGAGATTAACCTCCAGATAGTGGGGAGAGGTTTCAGGGAAGCATGAACTTTACTTTACGTAGAGAGAAAGAGGTTCCAGGATGAGTTTCACTTACAGACAGTGGACAGAAGTTTCCGGGAGATACAAACTTAGGGACAGTAAGAGGAAATACAGAGGATCTGGGGAGAGATCAAGTTCCTGAGAGCAGGGATAGGTTTCAGGAAGAGATTAACTCCTGAGAGACGGGGAGGCGAAAGAGTGAGGGAGATGGAGGGGGAAGAGAGGGTGTGGTGAAGGAGTGAGAGAGAGATTCGGTCATAGACTGTAGATAGATTCACTTCCAGACAGTGGAGAAAGTTCCAGAAAGAAGCGCCGTTCCAGGTGTGGAGAAATCGAAGAAAAACTTTACTGCCTGTCACGTGGGAGATATGAAGCATGAAGTATGAAGTGTGAAGCGTAATCGCCATGGTGACCATGGTGATCTCCAAACAAGGAGGAAGAGAGACTCAGATAGAGAACAAATCAGGAGTCAGAAAAGCAACCTTTTAGTATGTCAAAAAAGGTTTCCTGTGACCTTTGTACTTTGCAATATGGCAAACATATCCACCCTGATTTCGATGCTTTATTTTCCTGATTTTTTTCAAAAACTGTAGACAGTACATCACGATATACCCAAGAATCAACAGCCATGGATATATATCTATAAAGACTTAAAAAAATAAACTGACAGGTGAATAGTGTGATTATGTATGGAAATCGAGCACCTGTTATTATGAACAACCTGTTCCATAAACAAACACATTCGATACACCCGACAACAAAAATACCCAGCATGTTCAGTCCCGTGCCAAATTTCTGACAAGCCATCATCTATAATCATTAGTCTCCTACGCAGTGGCTCAGAAAGCTATGTAATTACTGACAAAAACCCCTGCGCGGTTACTTATGACTTAACACATTAGGTTAGTGGAGGATTGCTGAGAAAATTGTTGTTGGTGAAGTCGAGGGAATGCTCTGGGATTGGGTTGGGACAGGTGCTGCTACATCTATTTTACGGTGTTAAGTAAGGAATTCCACAAATCTTTATACATTTTATGTGGTATATATGCAACTGTAGACGATACCTACTTTAACAGAGCATTGACCCATAAGACAAGGGTGAGTTAAGTCCAGAAACACAGCTCAGTTAGTTCGGTTTGAGGTATTGGGATCAAAAAACTTCATGTGCACACAGTTCAGTTAGTTTGGTTGAGTTATTGGGATCAAAACACTTCATGTGCACACAGTTCAGTTAGTTTGGTTGAGTTATTGGGATCTAAACACTTCATGTGCACACAGTTCAGTTAGTATGGTTGAGTTATTGGGATCTAAACACTTACTGTGCACACAGTTCAGTTAGTATGGTTGAGTTATTGGGATCTAAACACTTACTGTGCACACAGTTCAGTTAGTATGGTTGAGTTATTGGGATCTCAACACTTCATGTGCACACAGTTCAGTTAGTATGGTTGAGTTATTGGGATCTAAAAACGTCATGTGCACACAGTTCAGTTAGTATGGTTGAGTTATTTGGATCTAAAAACTTCATTTCAACAGCAGTTAGTAAAGATGGTACGCAAAAATTCAATTTTTTTCAATGACCTGCTACAAACTCGAAATGTAACGCTTATACATCATATGGGTATCATTAGAAAGGCCTGCTATTCTTCTCTAAAATAAACGGAACAATTAAAATTAATCAACATTTGTTAGAGATATGGATATTTTCCGGAGACAGGTCAAAATGCCAGTATAGGTCCCCCCTACGCGACTACGTCCCTGAAAATTATCAGCACATGACAATAAAATATCAATAGATCAACAGCGATGTTTTAGAACCACTTCACATTCAAACGCCGCTATTAATTAAGGACAAGAGGAAAGTTTAAAGGTTAACAACGCGATAGTCAACGACAGTCACTGTATGTGACAAAAGTAAGTATTAAGATTTAGCCATATTCAATCACCGGTGACATTTTCGAGAGGACGTGACCTTTTAGTGTGACAAATCAATGCGAATATCTACGTGCTGCGGGTATTTTTTATACAAAAACTCACTCGAGATGACTAACGATTAAATATTGTTCGGTGAAACGCAGATATATCGCCCGAATTAATGCGTATTGTAGATTTTTTTATTATTTTATAGCGAAATGTCGATAAATGGGATCCATACCCTGGTTATGTTTACGAGTGTATAGAACTGCGATGTTCGAAGCACGTGAAGTGACGTGGATCTCACCGGCAAATAAATGACGTAAATAACCGACATCAACCTGATGCGTGATGTTACGCTATCGAAGTTACGCTACTGACGTTACGCTACGGACGTGTCATTCACATAATGTTATCAATGTTACATCATTGATGTTACATTATTGATATTACATAATTGATGTTACATTATAGATGTTACATTATCGATGTTACATTATCAATGTTATATTATCAATGTTACATTATTGATGCTACATCGTTGATGTTACATTATTGATGTTACATTATTGATATTACATAATTGATGTTACATTATCGATGTTACATTATCGATGTTACATTATCGATGTCCCATTATTGATGATACATTATTGATATTACATTATTGATGTTACATTATTGACTTTACATTATCGACGTTAACTAATTTATATTACGTTACTGCTGTTACATTATCGATGTTATGTTATTGATGTTACGTTATTGATGTTACATTATTGATGTTATATTATCGATGTTACATTAATGAAGTTATGTTATTGATGTTACGTTATTGACATAACGCTAGTGATTGCGATATAGTGGCTATGATAATATTAGAAATCCATTACGATCATGCTATAACATGCTATATCACATGTGATATAGGTAACAAAAATGGGTATAATTATGTAGTGATTATAACGGCTGACAGTTATAAGTATATTATTAGTAACAAAAACCAGAAATATGGGATATGGGATGACTTGTCTTTTATACGAACTAAATTTCATCATATAATTTTGTTAGAATGTAACGACTATTAGGATGTTAAATATAAATGCTTAAACGTATGTAAATTACTAATTGTAGTAAATATTGCTGAATATATCGCAACTGTAGTTATTATATTGGCACAACCCTATTACATGATAAGCCCAAACAAATTAAATAAAACATCATCTTTATGGATGGATGTAGGAGAGTATTTTGGGAATAATTACATCCTCATCACATCTGATTCTCAATATCTTTAATAATAATAATAATAATAATAATAATAATAATAATACATTTGTTTGGGAGGCGCCCTAATAACTAGTATGTCTCT
>WURV02226113.1:0-10201 GCA_011762755.2 Epimenia babai | reverse complement strand
TTTGTTAGAAAGAATTAGTGTAGATGTTTTATCAGAATTAAGTTTGAGAAGATTTTTGTGATACCATTCACAGACTTGAGGGAGTAAGAAGTTGCTGCTGTTAATAGCGGAGATAGGTGTTTCGCCAGATTGTTCAATGATGCAGTCATCGACAAAGAGATAACACGTACATATGTCAGTGATGTCATTAATGAACATTATGAACATCGGCGGTCCGAGGACCGACCCCTGCGGTACGCCAGCTGTAATTGGAGAAGGATCAGATATTCCTATATTCACCCGTCACTGCAAAAATACAGAAGATGGATTGAGAATTAGGTGGTAATACTTATAAAATATATACTTTTTGTGTAGTTGACCTACTTACTCTCAAATATATCCTAAATACCGTCGTAGTTGAGTCCTTAACCCATTAATTGTCACAATCTGGAAGACAATATTCCATATTGCCCGACTGGACCTGTCACACTTTATATGCTCTAGGTGTCATACTTGAATCTAACGATTACTATGACTTGTTTCCACGGGTATTTTTGAACTCCCAACATCAAGGACGTCTTCTAGAAATTTAGATTTTTTTGTCGGAAATTTTCACTATTTTCTGTGCCTTTTTTACAGGAGCGCATTCGAGTTCCATTTTGAACCGTATTCCTTGTTTGTAGCTAATTATAGCAACCATAAATTTGTAAAGTGTTTTCAATACCCATGTGTCAAAAGGGCACTATAAATCAATAAGATTTCATTTCATTTAGCCAATGTCGATCGTCGTTATATAACATTATACCAGAACTGGTATTTCTACATCACAAACTACCAATACAAATATAATTTAAAATCGAAATTTATATATTTAGTTTGTTAGTGTCAAAGGTGGCAGTTATTATCTCCTATTATCTGAGATAAACAGACCCTGTAAAATTTCTGAGAAAAGTGGTACTAAAATGTAGGTCATTGTAAAAAAATTCATAACATTTTCAAATATTTCTTATCAACTAATACACATAGTTAATTGGTAGTTATAGAGTGTTCCACACTATCTCGTCTTGGGCTGTCCTGCATTATTTGTAAACCCCACCCCACCCACACCCTTCACCTCTGATAAATTCGTGTATCGGCCACTGAATCATTGCTCATCTCCTCATTCCTCAATGAACTTAACCCTAATTTGACATTAAAGTCTGTGCAGTGTTTTATATAAAAACGTTGCGATTATTAATAATTCAACTTTGAATACATGATCGCTGCCGTTCGTAAATCATTTCGAAAATTGGCCATGTCCAGTGTATTCGTTAACTTGTACAGGCATTACCTGTACCAAATCATAGCAAGTGATAGCAGCAATCCTACAGATTTACGTGGAAGTGGCAATTAGCAACTAGCAACGCAACATGGGAGTTGTAGGCCTATCTCATAATAATGGGACAATACCATATTGGTGCGTTACTAAATCCGTATGCGCTATCATCGCGTATTTTATAACGCATAAATTGGTTAAACCAATTGTGCATTTAAATAAAAATATTGAAACATTCTTTGATTTCCTTGTGTGTTATTTGTTTTATTATTTATCCACACAATATATCATAAGTGTGGTTACTCGTCTTGGTGTGTGAAACGGTACAGAAACCTATATATGTTATAGGAGATTTGCAACTTCTGATACATCAGGAGATATGCATATATATTTTAGTTGAGTATTTTTTTCTGACGAAATATTTTTCACCCCTTATAAAATTATGTATATATTATGATGCATGTTTTCAACGTATATAAATATGTAATTTATGTATACAATATTACAAGCGTCGTCATTATAACGCGTTAATATTGTTTAATGTATGCATAACGAATACACGGCGATTTATAAAGACAACGTCAAAAATATTGTTCCATTGAAAGATGTATGTTTATAACATCTATCATCTTCTTGTTTTGATACTAGAAGCGATAAAAACAGAATGGGATTACGGCATTTTCATTATAATAGTACAAGTTTGCAATGCCATAACAGTGGCATGTTTATATAAATGTTTGATAAAATATACGGTGTTTTTTAATCTATTCGGGATAGGTTGAAGCCCTTTAACTGCCATTATTTGTTAATTTTTAATAAATATAGGTCACTTTTCTGTCGGAAGGGTGAGTATGAAAAAATCACCCTTATCTGTATAGTAGAGCTTTGCACTATTTTATCTTAATATGTAAATTGTGCATCTCAATGTTTAGCAAGATGTTCTTTTAAGTATAATTATGTTTAAAAAGTTGGGGTTTAGTACAGTCTTCTGTAGCTTGCATTCATCTTTGACATATTTATTGTACTTAGTTTGTGATCTTATCGCGCATCTTTTGCATCAGCATCTTGTTATTAACGTCGTCTGTTTCTGTTTGTTTTACTGCGTTATCCTCAGAAACTTGTAGGTTGATCTCTATTACGACTCTCCCTAGAGGGTTATGGCCTGGCTCAAGTGTGACTGGACCGCCTTGCTCTACGAACGTATCTACTGTAACATCAAACTGCGCGTCTCGTACAGCGAAGGGGCCAGCTTTTGCCGTTGCCTCGCTGTTTTGCACCCTGTTATATCCCTCCGTCTTCACTGTTTTTTCGTTCAAGTTTGAGTTTGTTTTGAGTGTTGTAATATTTGCTTCTAAAATCATCTCGCTGTATTGTTGTTCCATGCCTCTGTCGTTAATTTCACATACTGGGTTTGGTTGATGTATTATATTGGCAATTTCCCGCGATCTGTTATGCCCTATGTTATCTCTCCTAATGGCACTCGCGTTTTCTGTGATGCGAGGGGGCAATACATCTTGGTCGGACACTGGAGATTGCGTGGCTCTCTCGGTAACCGTATCTTGTACATTTTCGCTAGCGTTGAGCACATCGGCAAATGCGTATTCTCTTTGAATCATCAAGTGTGGGTCGGTATAACCGTCACCCACGCACGATTGGTTGGACATATCTGGTGTGTTTCTTTGCGCCCCCATATAACTTTCTTTAAATGTGTTGGCCTGTGTACAAACGTCGTTTACTTCGAGTTTGGGTATACTCTCGGTCGAAATAACTGCCGACGATCTTTGGGATGGTGCCGGAGTCGGAGTAGGGCTATCCGTTCCAACGTTATGGTGAGGATACTGTACCATTTCCGAATCTGGTAGCCATCTCTGATTTGCCAACTCCAGAACAGCTTCATGGGCCTGTGCCATTCTCTGAAACATTTCTTCAGTTGAGCAAATCATTACTTTGCGCTGTGGTTTGAGAGTTTTTTCTCCGTTGGCAATACCTTCACCCCTTGTATCATTGAAAGAGGGGACCTGCGTTGAGTTGTCCAGCAGCTGAATATTCTCTGGTTTTTCCACACTGGCGAACGCAGCTTTTCGCTTCTCCGCCATATTTAGTTTGGAGTAGGGTGTAGACCAGAAACTGTGAGTTGCCGTATGGGTCGGTGAGTGGGCGCTGCTATGGCCCAGATTCTGGACTTCACATTGCCTTATTACTGGTTCTCTGTGGATTGGGAAATAACAGTAGTCTGCATGTTCCAAATTCCCCTTCAAATGATCTGCTTTAGTGTTTTCTTTCATTATTGGAATGCGCTTTAAACGGCAACCTATATTTTGCAGTGCTTTCCGACAGTATGTCATTTTTGTGGCTGTTAGATTGGCCTTTGTATCTGAAGTGGAATACATTAATTCGTCAGCTGTTTCGGGTGTAGTTGTAATGTCCTTTCTAAGGCCACTTGCTGTAAAACATTCGTTCTCGGTTAAATTTACACTCGCTGTATGGCCACTGACATTTTCATGTTTCATGCAATATCTATATAGGGCGTGTATAGAATTGCCTTGACATCCGTCGTGCTCCAACTGAGGCGAATGGTGATATCTTAAAGTGGGCATAAAGACGTGTATTGGTATATTGCAGTGGTGAAATTGGTGGTAATAATGGGTCTTACATACGGGCGGCGTGGGGACGATCGGATAATTATAGCTGTGGCATCGCTGCCCGCTAAAAAATCGTTTAGCAACTGCAGTGTCAACTGGCGAAGATGACGATTCGGTGTCTGTTGTCGTCGTTACTTCACAGTGCACGCCTCCATCAGTTATTGCCAACACCTTTTCGGGAATACTATTTAACTTCTTTGTATTTGTTACTGCAACGTCGAAATATTTTGAGGAACTCGCCGTGTCGTGTTTTTCTCGAGCTGCGTTATAGATATATATTTGCCGTTTGTCAACGGGCATAAATTCACCTAACGGAGTCAAACAAGCGGCTGAAAATAGAGAATTTTTCATTTTTTCTTCATTAAATTCACGTGTCATTTTTTTGTACGACTGTAAAATATTTATACGTATCATTTCACGTTTTTTTTCATTTTCATTTGTTTTCTCGCGCATACGTTGATTTTCTTCTAATTGAAAATTTAAACTAAATGATTGATCACCCATATCATAGAGCTTAAACCCTTCGGCTTGCATCGACATATCTTTTTCATCGTCTACCGCTATTGGCATGTTGACCGAATCCACAAGATAATTATCAGATTCTTGGCTGGGGTCCTTGCTTGTCTCTTGCAATGATGTAATTGTTCCAACATCGCTTTGACCTAACGACCGCTGATCGTTTGCGTCATTCGCTACTTTCGATTTTTTCCCTTTCTTCGACTTTTTTTTACCTCCTTCGGAAATCGATCCCGAACTATCTGATTTTTTCTTTTTACCAGTCGAACCGGTACTGTCTCGTTTTTCCATTTTTTTCTTCTGTTTGCCAGCTGACCCAGTGCTGCCCCGTTTCTCGGGATTGGCTTTATCGGTACTTTTATCCTTTTTACTGTTGCTTTTCCCATCTTTCTTTTCTTCACTCATTACTGAATCTCGGATGGGGTCAGCAGTTTCACGTATTGACGTGTTACTACCCCTTTTCTCAAGATTGGACTTATCCTTAGGTTTGTCTTTTTTACTGTTGCCTTTCTTAATTTTGGCTTCATCACTCATTTCACCATCGTGGACGGTGCTAGCACTTCCCCGTATTGACACAGCGGCATCAAAATCAACGCTTTTTCTGGATATACCATCAATAGTCTTTCGAGATTTGTCGTCTCTTCTTCGAGGTTTATTAGTTTCCAATGACTTACCTCTTTCCTTAGTAAGGCGCGACATGCTTCTCTGACGTTGTTCTATTTTTGATGGCGTGTCTTGTAACTCCGGGTGATCTGGAAGCGATCTCGTAGGTCGTATATCGTTCGGTGCAGTATTCGCATGGTGAGTTATTTGTGAAATGGCTCGACGTCCCATGAGAGAATGACTTTTTCTGCCGTCGGTATCTCCTTGTTGGTTATCCGTCAGTAAAAGCTTCCTTATTACTGCCCCTTTGTTATCTCCCCGTTTAGCATTTGCATTTTTGCTGTAAAGTCTCCCGGACGGCGAAAGTTTTAGCTCGGAGTCACATTCTTCGTTACTTGCATTTCCGCCATTTCCTTTTTTACGTACATCGGTGTTTTCCTTATTGGGCTCATTTTTGGGTTTTCCATTTACTACTAAGCCTGTTATTATGTTGTTATCCGACGCATTTGCTAAAAGTTGTCGTGGTGTACCATTGCTGTGTTTCTTTGATTTTTTACCGTCTTTATTTTTTTGCCTTGTTCCTCGTTTAGCCTCAATGTTTTTTTTTAATTCTTCATTGTCTGCGTGAATGTCGTCGCTGAGTTCTCTTATGCTTGACCCAATTTTGTCTAGCTTACCTATCCCTGACAACAAAAGATCATTTACGGAACGCTGTTCATCAATGAGCAGTCTAATTTCGGCGTCTTCATTCGATTCAACATTTTGGCCATCTCCAGCACTCCGAAGTACTTCTTGCCTATCTTCATTTCTATTTACTACTTCTGAGTTAGGAAAATGTTCATTTTCTAAATGGTTAGTATTGTTTTTGGTGTGTTCAACAATACTTATTTGTGAATTGCCACTATTGTCTATACCACGATTCCTTCGTGTATCTATCGCGTTAACAGATTGTTCAGCTGCAAATCGTTTTTCACGATTTTTTTTTGGACGCCGATGGTTTACGTTTAATTTCTTGATCGTCGTGACGTCGGTGTCATCGTTGACTTCTCTCGGCCCTCCGAATTCTTCAGTTGAAGTCCGTTTCTGTTCAAAAATCATTTTCTTCATGTTTTTAATTCCCTTGCGTTGTGACAATCGTTTCGGTCCCGGTTTACGCCGACAGGAACAGCGATTTCTATAGTTAAGAAGACGCATAGGCATCATTCTACCGGGTCCAATGAGCTCGCCGATACAACGACAGAACATGGGATAACGACATTCTGACCCGAGGAAGACACGTCGAACGCGGTTACACTGAAATGTACACGACGTCTATGTGCACTCACTGATGATCCTGAACCTGTATCGTGTCAACAATGACTTTCCAAAGAAAGCTTTTTATGGTCGAGAAATTACATCCGGAGGTCAAAATACATTCATGATGCTCAGAAGCATTTACACTCGAACTGATTTTGGTGGTAAACACCTATAAAAATAGAATAATAATATATGATGCGGTCATACACCTTTTCTTATTCCATGCGTTATATGCTCACGAGGTGGTCTACAGTACTAAAACACCCATAATGAATTTTTGAAAAATAAAAATTCAAAGATATGAACTCAGAACCATAGATATTTAAGTAGATGTAAATCAGGAGGTTTTGGGCATTTAATTAAAACATCAAGAGAGATTATGCTTCTCAATTCAATTGGCAGTAAATTCTAGAGCCCTGCAAAACAGCGCTTTCGATTTGTGGCCAGGGGGCACTTTTTAATCGACGCCAAAGACTGAGACGCGACCTGAGAGTACACGGGGCTGGAGTGGTGCATGGTTTTGTGAAAAAAAGTCAGCACATCGTACACGATTCTTGGCGATACAGCAAGCCAGTGTAGATTAGCCAGGTTGGAGGAGATTCGAGTGAATTTTGAGAGCTGATTTATCACACAAGCTACACTTTTCTGAACTAACTGTAGTCGGTGGATGAGACAGGAGGGTACACCCACCACTAAAGGTTGCAGTGGTCCAGATGACATAGAATCAATAAGCAAACGATGGTTACAATAGTATTCGGGGGGAATGTTCGGTCTGAGGTATCTAATATAGCGCAGCTGGTTGAAACACGGGGGACATACGAAATTAATCTTGGGTCAGAAAGAGACAGTTGTGGATTTGCACTTAATACGCAATTATAGTATGGAGACATACGTCGCATGGACAGCCGAATGGTCGTGAGCATGTGCGGCACCAGGTAGGATGTCGCGATACCGGCTTGAGGACCAGTTTCTGTACGTTAAACAGGTATTGGTGTTCCCGGTCCCAGTCTGGTCTCATCTTCCTTGTTTTATACTATAGTGTGAGTTTATAAGCAAGTCATGCTGAAAAGTAATTATACACACTATAATCTGTTTGCCTCGCAAATCAATTCTTATTTTTTGTTATTTTGTATATCAGTTTCACAAATATGTCTCACATTAAATTGAGTTTGTAGCACAGAACTTTGGATGTTAATGTCATTCTTCTACATCTGTTATAATAGACTCTACAGTCCATTAACGTTTGTTTGAAAGTAGAAAGATACAGCGCACTTCCTTGTCTCGTGAGTTCATGTGAAAGGCCTCAAAGATCTTACCATGTAATTTTTAATTATAATTATTATTACTCGGTCCTACTTTTTGATTCTGATATCTGGAGTGCAGGACTCGCGTAGGGAATGCAGTCGCACTTGACAGAAAGCGTAAAAAGGAAATATGAAAGCATAAAATGTGATTGAGATTAAATATCACCATTCCCATGTAATGAAATGCGTCATTTATTTAAAAACGTTCAACTAAAACTATTGACTATTATACCTACTATATGTTGAAATGTTTTTACCGTTGTTGATACTTTTCAGTGAAATTTGGGCAGAAATAATTGCCAACTGATGAGGCCAGCTCTCCAGCTCTGCAATTCCACGCCTCTTGAAATTTTCAGACTAAATTTTACCAGTAACGATGATCTATGACATCATAGTCTAAATGACGTTACATCGCTTTTATGGTGCTTAGACAAGCCGTCGTCAATCAGGATATTTCCGGCACATGTTAAAAGTATTTCGCCATATTTTTCATTTCACGACACTTGGTATATCATATATTTTACTTATTCTCAATGAAACTCGAAGCCATGGACCCGGACAAAGTAGCACAAGTGCTTCATGCTACCCTTGATCCATCTCAACGAGAGATGACAGAGAAACATTTGAAAGAGGTCTTTTAGTTTTAGTGTCTAAATAATCGGCGAAAGTCAAGTAACTTTGAAACTCGAAAGCGATAGCCCCTATAGTAATGCATCTGCTACAGCACGTAAACCCATACTAATACTTACTTTCGCAATCTCAACCATTGCTTCTTATTACAACATACCTATAATGAACGTATTCAGCCACATATAAAAACGACTAAGCAGTGTAAATCTTGGCGTAGGTACTTTGCTCGGGGTACAAGGAGAAAACGTCCCATGACGAAAACCTCCCAAGAGACAACGCCCATACCAAAACGTCCTAAGACCCAATAAAAAACGCCCCTTACATTATGGCAACATGTTTTAACTTGAATTGACTTACAAAGTTATCCCTAAGAATAATTACCACTTATGCTTTGTAAGCCCAAGATATTAATGAACATGGATATCTAAGGAACATTGCACAGAGTGATAACTATGCCTACTACAAGTCAGCAATCACATTCACAGGTATTTTAGGCTTTGTAAACGACCATGGTTTTTTGCAACTATCTGGGATCAAGCCCCAAGTTCTGACAAAATTAATAGAAACCTCATTCCCGCATTGTGATCGCGCGATTCTCAACAAGGTATCTTGTTAACACGTCGTTCAATGGCATCACAGTTAAGTCGGACACAAACCAAGTCGGACTACAACTCGAGTCAAGTCGGACACGGGGGCCTAGTCAACTTGGGCATAGATATAAGTCAATTTGGCAACATTCAACTCGGACAGTAGTATTTCGACACATCAAAATCTAATACCGCATGATGTTTATGGTTTTAAACATTTATAGATAGGTGTCATAGAATACCGCGAGTGTCGGGTGTGGCATCCTTTGAAAATAGATAATACTCAGGCTTTACAAACGATTCAGTCAAGTCGGACACAAACCAATTCGGACAAAAACCATGTCGGACATAACTCGAATCAACCTGGACATTGATATAAGTCAAGTCGGCCAGAGTCAACTCGGACAATAGTATTTCGGCACATCAAAATACAATACCGCATAATGTTTTTGGTTTTAAACGTTTATAGACAGGTGTCATTGAATGCCGTCAGCGGCGATTAACGACGGGACACAAGAAGGGAAAAATATGTTAGTGGATAGTGAAGGCTATTCCTACACAACGAGGCCACAAAAGATCACAAGTAATCGATATTGGCGCTGTTCCGTTAGATACAGGATCAGTTGCTTGGCCACGGTGATTGAGTCAAAATGGGGAATTTATGAGGTTCAGCAAACCGCACGAACATCCAGCCGCACTAGGTTTATACACTGCAACAAAGATTGTTTGTAAAAAGCAGTGCGGGCAATGAACAAATACCGTTAGCATTCGCTTTAATGTCTATATGGACGTGTGAAGACTACACACGAGTACTTTGTGTCCTTCTGGAGAAAATAGGGATGAGAATCAGGGTCAAAAAGGGTGATCACGGACTTTAAGGCCGCAATATGGTTATTGCAGTTAGTATCAAAGGGGAGTCAACCAGGAGACAATAATGTGGTGTATATTTTTCGTCGTTTTTCCGTTTTGACATTCTGTTTAGTCCTATATTCATTATTATTCATTCAATAAATTTTTTTTGTCATTTTCTCGTATTTCCTTCGTCTATTTTCATAAATAAATTTTTCTAGTGGTTCTAACTGATTTGTTCCTTAATTTTACATTTACTCATTGTAATATTAAGAATATTAATGTCCGAGTTGACTCCCACATAATGTCCAAGTTGACTCCCACATAATGTCCAAGTTGACTCCCACATAATGTCCAAGTTGACTCCCACATAATGTCCAAGTTGACTCCCACATAATGTCCAAGTTGACTCCCACATAATGTCCAAGTTGACTCCCACATAATGTCCAAGTTGACTCCCACATAATGTCCAAGTTGACT
>WURV02226102.1:0-10204 GCA_011762755.2 Epimenia babai | reverse complement strand
ATGGAAAACATAATCAATGCGCATCAAGGGCATAAATGCGCGGGCAGGGTAACTATAGCCCATGCCATTCCCTGCATTTAACCAACTATCATGATAATGGTCTGTAATCAGGTCATACTCATGGAATTGATCGGACATATTAAAGTCGCCGACAATCAGTAGAGGATCAGTTTCGGTTAATGTACGTTCGACAATGCGTTCAATCGCGGTACGATGAGCAAGGTCTTCTAAAGGAGAAAATTGGAAACGAATATTACCCAACCAATCAATCGGGGGCCACGCATGGGTATTATAGAGAACAACCGTATTGCCTTCCAAATCAATCGCCACACGCTGATGCCCATGCGATAGATTCATGTCATATTCTTCGGTTAAATCAATGTAATTCCAGAACTCATCTTCGATAATCGGATACTTACTAAACACGCCTTGTCCCATCCAATAGCCATGTCGTCCGCCGTGTGGATGTAAGGCTTGATAAGGGTAACGTTCAGCAAGTGCATCTGCTAGATAACGGGAGGCAACAAAGCTCAATTCTTGGATGGCGATCACATCAGCATCGGATTCGGTAATAATATGGGCGACGGTGTACATATCACGATAACGTTGCAGAATGTTGAAAGTCAATACGCTCAGTTGAGGGGCATCATCAACCGATGCGTGTGATTTTGGCGTGAAGTAGGGCGCGTAATATAGTGCAAATACAATCACTGATGGCAAGAGTAAAGCCGTTAACCGCCATCGCTGGAATGTTACCACGACCAGAAGCAAAATTGGCACAGCAAAGAGTACGAGTTTGTGTCCGGTGGAGGCGAATTCATACATTGCGCGATTCGGTAGACCAATAATGCCCATCACGATAAAGCCCAAGGACACCAGCCCATACCCCCAAATACTTAACCACAATAGCGACGTAATTCCGCGCCGAGTGTGCTTCCAACCCATCTGAAAAATTTGCGTCATAGTTTGCCCAAACTTTGCAATGCTTAAGCAACTACTCTACAACGAAATACAAACCTTGTGAACAATTCTTCACAGCAAATTCATAGGCATCTTCAGTCTATTTTCCGTAGGTGACTATATAATAGGATTATGCGGAAATTTAAGGAATATGAAGATGGCTGACTTAACTTATTACGAGATATTAGGTGTTGATGTGATGGCATCGTCTATGGAACTGATGGAAGCGTATCTATCCAAACAGGTTGATTACGATGAATCTGGTGATAGCGACGCATTGAACAGATTGAATCACGCCTATGAGGTCTTATCCAATCCGCAATCACGCCAACGCTATGACGCTAAAATCGGTATTAAATCAGATACAGAGCGCACACAATCTGCCCCATCTTCAAAAGTGATCATGGATACGCCACCAACAACACATCATAAAGATCCCTTTGATGTTGATCCTGATGCGCCCACGTTTTACGACATATTGCGCGTGGAGCAAATGGCGACCTCCTTTGAGATTCTGGAAACCTACATGATCCTGAGGACGGACTATGAGGAAGCAGGTGACACAAAAGCAGTCCAACAACTGCAACAAGCCTACACCATCTTATCTAATCAACGTACTCGTGAGCGTTATGATGCGGAGCTAGATCGCCTCGGGCTAATCGAATCGCCTTTTGAACCGGAAGGCGACGAAGATATTTATGATTATGCCGATTCTGCGCCTGACAACACGACAAACAACACCGATGATTCACCGACATCATTGGGTGAATTGATCTTCCCGAAAAACAAGCCACGTACATCACGCCCAAAACGACGCATTGATGGTATCAGCGCAACGAAAGATGAGAGTGAATCTGATGAGTAACGACGACAATCAAACACATTATGATGTACTCGGCTTGTCACACAATGCGACTTTACCAGAAATAAGTAGACAATATCGCGTATTCCGGACTAAGTTTAGGCAAATGGATGTTCCTCTTGACGATCCACTTTATAAAGCCTTGAATCTTGCTCATCGAACTCTGTACGATCAAGAATTACGAGAACAATACGATCAAGAACTTAAAAAGCAAGGCTTATATCATGAGGCTGAGAGAATTAGTGGGCAAACACCTCTAAGTGATCTGTTTGAAGGTGTAGAAAGTGCTACCAATGCCACATCAAGCATTCAACGAGATGAGGCAGAAAGAATACATGACCAAACAGCTCTAAGTGATCTATTAGAAGGTGTAGAAAGTGCTACCAATGCCACATCAAGCATTCAACGAGATGAGGCAGAAAGAATACGTGAGCAAACATCTCCGAGTGACTTATTTGAAGGCATGGAACGTGATACGAGTGCGACAGTACACACACAACCATCGGCATTTAGAAGATTGATTAATGCCTATTCAGGGTACGTTGTAGTTGGATTATTGCTCGTTTCATCTATATTGTGCTGGGCAGTGACAGATCAGCAAGCCCGTCAACTAGAACGGCGACAAGAGCAAATATTTCGCGACTCAGTGAGTCGATTTCAATCCACTGCAACACGCACACCATCTCGAACCCCAATCCCGCGTCCAACACACACGCCGACAAGTACACCTGAAAGCGACATAATTCTCCCTTTGATTGATGACTACTATGCGGATGGATTGCACACATTAATTATTGACACGCTATCGCCTGAAATTGATAGCGACCCTCTAGCAATTTATTACTATTTGCGCGGGCGTAGTTATCGGGAACGTAATCAAGACAACACCGATTTGCAAAATGCCATCCAAGATTTAGATCAGGCAATTACCTTTAATAATGATTTGATTGCAGTCTATCGTGAGCGTGGATTAACTTACTATCAAATGTGCCAAGATAGTGGCGAGAATTGTCCTTTAGCACGATTGGATTTAAACATCTATCAATCTACGCTGGATAATGATGAAAGCGATCAAACAGTCTTGGATGCGCTAGAAGATTTAGAGGAATAACCGACTGATGAGTAACGACGACAATCAAACACATTATGACGTACTTGGCTTACCACACGATGCCACTTTGCCAGAAATAAATAAGCAATATCGCACATTACGAGCCGAACTTAGAGAAACGGGTGTTCCACTTGATGACCCACGTTATAAAGCCTTGCATCATGCTCATCATGTTCTGCGCGAGCAGGAACTTAAAAAGCAGGACTTATATTATGCGAGAGAAAGGATCAGTGAACAAAAACCCCCGAATAATGTGTTTGAAAATGTAAAAAATCATCAAACCTATTATGATGTACTTGGCTTGTCACACAACGCGACTTTACCAGAAATAAGTAGACAATATCGCGTATTCCGGACTAAGTTTAGGCAAATGGATGTTCCTCTTGGCAGTCCACTTTATAAAGCCTTGAATCTTGCTCATCGAACTCTGTACGATCAAGAATTACGCGAACAATATGATCAAGAACTTAAAAAGCAGGGCTTATATCATGAGACAGAGAGAATTAGTGGGCAAACGCCTCTCAATGATTTGTTTGAAAATATAGAAGATACTACGAGTATCACATCAGTAAATCAACAAACACACTATGATGTGCTCGGCATTCGACAAACAGCGACTTCTCGTGAAATCATTGATGCCTACATGACATTACGCAACCATTTTGAACAAATTGGGAATCAAGAACGATTAGATAGGTTGCGTGAAGCCTACACAATATTGTCCAATGTATTGACTCGTGATCGTTATGATGAGCAACTCATTCGGCAAGGGCGCGTCGAATCACCATTTTTCGATGATGATGACGACACACTCACATCAACACAAGATCGCGCTGATGCAGATGTCACGCTACAGATGCTCTTGTCGGATCAGGTAGATATTTTAGATGATTCGTTTATTGATGATGACGGCTATTACGATGGTGAACTCGATTTTGATATTCCACACACACCACCTGTTTATACGCCAGTTCCGGTTTCAACTAGCAGACAACAATCGCAGGCTGAAGCGCCTGATGATTTAGAGGCTGATAATCAAAGACGAACATTTAAGCAATCAGATGGCGTGTTAATTTTTGTGGCGATACTTATTTTTGGTTTTATTGTAAGCATAAATAATCAAAATCAAAGTGATTCAAGCTCACCATTACCTACAATAGTAATACCACCGATTAACCAAAACCTATACTCATTGCAAAATTATCTTATACATGGACAAGAAGCATTCGAAGAAGGTAATTATTTAGATGCTATTAATTATTATACGGGTGCATTAAGAGAAGAAGATGACGCAGCATCAATTTATTATTGGCGTGGGTTAGCATATGTCAATCTCTATCGAAATAACTTCAATGAACCTGAATTCTTAGAGCGTACTTTAACTGGATATATAGACAATGCCCTGAGTGATTTCGCCAGTGCGATTGAGTTAATGCCAACCGACATTGTATCCCTTGCATCTCAGCGTGAACGGGGGTTATTTCTCTATTTTCTATGGCAGGCTGATGGTGATGACGAAAGAGCACAAAATGCGCTTGACGATCTCAACTTCTATGCGAATAGTGTTGGTGAAGTTGACGATGAAGTACAAACGGCAATAGATGAATTGTCAGCCTCTGTCGCAATGCCTCAATCAAGTACATCAACTTCTTCCCCCGTGACACTCTCTGCCGTCGAACTTGGAAATGAAGCTTATGAAAACGGCGATTATTATATGGCAATTAGGCATTATATGGATGCCGTTCAAGCAGACGCATCAGCACTGAATTATTTTCTGCGCGGGCGAGCATATGTCCGTTTTTACGCAGAATATAGATCAACACATGTGGGTCTTCCCTCCAATGATTTCTTCAGAGCGATTGAATTATCGCCTACTTTGGCAGTGATTTATCGAGAACGTGGAATTATGTACTTTAACCGATGGGAATTCACTCAAAATGAGGAGGATGCGATGCGTGCTCTCAATGATTTACAGACCTATATGGATTTACTCAACAATCCTAATGCCGATCTTGAATTTGTCGAGACCCCTGATCCTATTGTAGACGAGGCACTAGCTATTTTAAACACTTCAAGCGCTGAAACTTTGCAAGAGGAACAATTAGTCGGCTGGATTGAAGGTTATTATGAGAGCGGACAACACGAGTTAGTAATTGAAGTAACATCAAGGGAAATACAAAATAACCCCACTGCAGAATACTACTTTTTACGCGGACGCAGTTACCGCGAACGCAACGAGTCGCTCGGCGATATATTGCGCGCCGTTGGGGACTTAAATCAAGCGTTACTGCTTGATCCTGCAATGATTCCAGCATATCGAGAACGCGGTTTAGCCTACTATGAACATTGTAGAACACAGGGTAGAAGCTGTCAGGCTGCTCTCGAAAATTTGTTGGTTTATGTAGATCAAGTATCTGTTGTCGATCAAGACGTGCTTGATATATTGGCAATTCTAGAGGAGCGCTTAAATCAATGAGTGACGACAATCAAACACATTATGAGGTACTTGGACTCCCACACACAGCGACCAAAGACGAGATTTTTGAGCGATATCGGGTCATGCGTCGGGAATTCGATGAAGAACGAATCGGCTATAGTGATCCCCGTTATCAGCGCATAAATAAAGCGCATGAAGTATTGTCTAATCAATGGCAACGTGAACGCTATGACGATGAGTTACGCGCACAGGGTATTTATCAAGACGAAGTGATTGAGATTGACCCCGAAGAAGATATCCCTCTGCAAGAACCTGTTGCGATAACGCCACCTGAAGAACCAGTTGATGATGACTATATTCAACAAGAAGAATCATTGGCTCAGGGTGAAAGTATATCGGCTTCCGAAACGGAAATCACAGAAGCAGATACATCAGAGGAAAAACAACCCACCACGATTGAAGCAAGCGAAGAAGAAACGCTAACTACATCAGAATCATTGTCCGAACCCTCTATAGAAATAGAAGACGTGTCTCCCGAAGCCGTAAAACGCGATAAGCCAACCTATTACGAGATATTGGAGATTTCCCCCTCGGCACCAGATAGCGAGATTCTACGTGCTTATCAAAATAAGAAACGGCGTTATGATGCACAAGGTATTGTCCGAACGCATCCTTTGTTCGTCACATTAAATGAAGCATTCCGTATATTATATGATGCAAAGAGTCGTGCTGAATATAATCAATCCATCCAACTAGGCGACGCTGAGAATAACGCAACGGAAAAGACAAATACCCCTAAACAGGAAAACCGTCCCTTAACCACACGCGAATTATCACAACGTCAACCACGTAGCAAACCGTCTGCTGTTTCACAGCAACGCAAGAGCCGTTACGGCAGTTACCATGATCGTCCAGCAGGTAAACCGCGCTTACAGAATTACGGCAATCACGTCGAACAACCAATGACTTTGGGAGAGCTATACGATCATTACCGTATATATATTCGCATTGCATTAGTGATTATTGGTGCGATTGTGGCTTTAGGGCGGGGAATTAACAATAATTCAAATTCACGTACTAATTATCAATATCCCACACCCGACAGACGGATTCAAGTTTTTGCAACAATAACACCGCGCACCACAATCCGCCCAACTTTAAATACGCGCGGTAATGATCTGCCAACCAGTACGCCACGACCAAGTAGAACACCTACCTCTGCTTATCTTGAACTTGGGCGTGAAGCATTGGAAGACGGCAACTATCTGGGTGCTATCAATTATTATACGAATGCCTTAAGTAGGAACGAGTCATCAGAAGTTTACTTTTCGAGGGGATTAGCCTATGCAAACCTCTATCGAGAAAAGATCAATATAGCTGAATTCTCAACGCTTACTTTAAATGCGTATATAGAAGGTGCGTTGACTGATTTTGCAAATGCGATTGCGTTAACATCTAATGATGTCGCACCGTACCGTGAACGGGGTCTGTTTTTACATTTGCTCTGGCAAACCGATGGTGATGTCGAAATCGCGCAGAACGCATTTGAAGACCTCAGTTTCTATGCAACGCGTGTTAACATTGTTCCAGATGAGGTACAAACGGCTATAGATGAGTTATCAGTCTTTGTCTCAGGCGCAACACCCGCTCCACGTACACGCACACCACGACCATCAGCCACACCAACAAGAGTTAACAACGAGCAATTAGGCGATCGCTCTTTCGAGAACGGCGATTACTTGGAAGCAATTGATTTTTACACTGTTGCCTTAGAAAACAATGAAATTGCATCCCTTTATTATCGACGCGGGTTAGCATATGCCACTTTATATACTACCGATTCTTCATCTAATCATGTGACATATCTAAACGGAATAAATGATTTCACGGAAGCGATTGAATTGTCGCCGAATTTCGCCGCCGCTTATGTAGAGCGAGGCAATCTATATCTTTCGCGATCACAAAACGGACAAAACGATGGCTATATGCTGAATGCACTCGAAGATTTTTTGGTCTTTTCGGATTTAGTTGGTGATCCAAATGCCAATTTTGATTATATTGATGATCCCCTTAATACACTCTGGGAAATTATGGATTCTATAACCCCATAATCAACTAGCTAAAACGAGACATTGACTAACCTTAGAAGGACACTTATGGACGACCAACAAACCCATTATGACGTGCTCGGCTTATCACACCATGCTCCTGTATCACAAGTGAACAATCAATATCGTTTATTGCGGAATGAATTAATAAAGATGGGTATTCCCTTTGACGACCCACGTTATGAAGCCTTGAATGTCGCCCGTCGCATTTTACGTGATCGATTTCAACGCGGGCAATATGATAAAACACTCAAAGCTGAAGGCTTGTATCATGATGAGGAAAGAATCAATAGCAGTACATCTCTTAGCGATTTGTTTGAGGATGACAAAGCCATTGAAGATAGACATATTATAAACCACTCAAAACGGATTAATTCTAAGCAAATTGCCTTCATAGTCTATCTCGTAAGCGTACTCATCTTTTTTGCGTTTATGTTTGCAAACAACATAAAAAATAAAAGAGAGATGGAACGCCAAAACCAACGTGTTCAACAAGTTATCGAGTTAGTTAATGAATATTATGAAGATGGACTTCATACCTTAATCATCGACACCTTAACATCCGAAATTACGGATAGCATCAGACAGGACTATGTCAGGGCAGAATATCATTACTTACGTGGACGTAGTTATCGGGAACGTAATCAAGATAGTACAGATTTGAGGCATGCAATGGGCGACTTCTTCCTAGCCAGAACTTTTGACGAATTCAATCATTCTGGCAGTAGCTATAGTCCAATTGAAATTCTTCGTGAACGTGGTTTAACCCATTATCAAATGTGCCAAGATGATCCAGGTAGCTCATCTTGTAGGGCAGCACGGTCAGATTTAAGAGCGTATCACGAATATCAAGTATCAATTGGAGTTATTGATGATACCGAAGTCTTGGATGTACTAGAAGATTTAGAGGAATAGCCTAACGATGAGTAACGATCACGAACAAACCCATTATGACGTACTCGGCTTATCACATCATGCGCATGTATCACAAGTAAATAAGCAATACCGTGTATTGCGAGCTGAATTTAGATACATGGGCGTTGAATTTGATGACCCGCGTTATGAAGCATTGAATCGCGCTCATCGAACCTTACACAATCAAGAATTACGCGAACAATACAATCAAAAACTTAAAGAACAGGGTTTATATCATAGTGAGGAAAGAATCAGTGGGCAAACACCTCTTAGTGATCTGTTTGAAGGTGTAGAAAGTACCACATCAAGCATTCAACAAGATGAGGCAGAAATAATATATGAGCAAACAACTCCGAGTGATCAGCCTCAACATGTAGAAAGTGCTACTAGTACCACATCAGAAAATCAACAAACACATTATGATGTACTCGGCATTCAGGAAACCGCGACTTCCCATGAAATCATTGATGCTTATAGGATATTGGGCAACCATTTCGAACAACTTAACGATCAAGAACACTTAGAGCGTATACGTAAAGCCTACACAATATTGTCAAATACGCAGACTCGTAACCGCTATAATGAGGAACTTATCCAGCAAGGACGTTTAACACCGTCTAAAGGTGTCAGTATTTTCCTCATTTTTTTAATGCTTGCGTGCTTCGGAGCTTCTCAGATACTCATTTATGGGGTTAATTTTGTACTAAGTCTAGGGTCAAGTTAGCCACTGCTCTTTGCTGTCAAAATAAATTATCAGAGAAAAATGACTATCAATTACGCTATTTTTACTGAAAGCTGACAATTATGATGAATAATAACAATCAGCAAACTCATTATGACGTGCTTGGTTTGCCGCATCATGCGCATGTATCACAAGTAAATAAGCAATACCGCGCATTGCGGGCTGGTTTACTAGAGATGGGTGTTCCTTTTGACGACCCGCGTTACGAAGCGTTGAATGTCGCCTATCGCATTTTGCATGATCCATACCTACGCACACAATACGATAACGACCTTAAACAGCAAGGATTATATCAAGAATCGGAGAAAATCAGCGTGGAAACGCCACTTAGCGATTTATTTGAGAGCGTTGAGGTTCATGACGATAGACAACCCGAAACACAAAATGCTGAAGAAGATATAGCAGGTAATGATGAATTATCGACTAGTGATGTAAGTGAAGATAAAGCGGTCGTCGAAAATATAGAATCGGTGGATGATTCGACGATGGAGAATCTGGAAGAAACGCCAACAAAAACACAACCAATAGCAGATCAAACACCGCTTCGTGATGAACACGTATTTGAAGTTAAAACAATCCAGCCTAAAACCGACCGGACCGTCGAAGTTGTGACTAATCAGAATGGTTGTGTAACGCAATATCTAATAGGGATGGCATTAATCATTATGCCCATTATCATCGTGATATTGATAATGGGTATTCGTAATGCAAATGAGCCTCAGGCAAGTTCATTAACTGTCCGCACACCCGTGATTTCGTCAAGTGTATTTCCTTCTCGCGTAAGACTTGAAGTTGCACAAGCGGAACAAGCATTCACCCTTGGTAATTATGGGCAGTCAATTTCTTTATTAAATGAAGCGATTGAAAGCGCACCATCTGTAGCTGAACTCTATTATTTGCGAGGGCGAAGTTATCGTACGCGCAATATCACGTCATTCCAAGATTCAGAATTTGCCATCAACGATTTCAATATCGCATTAGACCTCAAGCCTGAATTGAGAATTGTCTATCGTGAGCGCGGAATTGCCTATTATCAGCTCTGCCAAAGTAGGATTATCTATTGTATAGA
>WURV02226091.1:0-10204 GCA_011762755.2 Epimenia babai | reverse complement strand
GTGGTGGTTAGATCATTGGCCTGGAATCCAGAAGACCCTGGAGTAGTATACTACATGTGGCATTTTTATGGCGCCTGGAACTTGTTTGCTCACGGAGTCGACAGGCCCTTGCCGTGTGCTTATGTAAGGCCTTTCTCCCTCTAACATTTCTGACCTTCAGATGCTTTCTGGAATGTCTCTCACACTGTTAACTCACGTTATCTCATTCTAAATAATCAACTTTAATAGACTTATTAGCAGAGGTTGTGACATTTGTACTAATGTAGGTTGTCTGAGCGTTTGGAACCACTGACGTGAAAGACGAAGGTCAAGTGTCTGCCCAGACTCAGTGGGTTTTCATGACCCTTATATATACCCTTTTATATATATATATATATATATATATTTCTTTGAGACAAATGTTATATGACACTTTACATAGTATGATAATATAATTAGAAACGTGAGGCGAAGTGAAAATTAAGAAAAAAGTTATACACATAATAACTTTGGCTAATCTGATGTGTTAACCACGCGCGTTATTTTTCCTGACGATGCTGAGGCTACATCATTGTTTTTCAATAGTGTATTTCTTGATGTAAAGTGTGTTAGAGAGCTATGTCATTAGTGCATTGTAAATCAAATATGTTTCATTTCTAACCAACTGGCTACATGCTGGCCGATACCATATATGTTGCATGAATCTCCCGAGTAACGCAGCTAAACACTTCCTCTCCTACATATCCCATGATTCCATGCGTAAGTGCATTCATGTTGAGTCATTGTGCTTGAGTGTTTCACGGGATACCGATATTCGGGTTGCGATCCAAAATGGGATTTGAGGTATTGTGAAATGATAAGATAATCACGTGTTTGTAAGAGATTCAATTTACTTAAATAATGCTACATAATATTTTATTGGAATCCTCGCTCCAAATGTCAAGGTCAGGTAATACCAAAATGATGTAGATTGGATGAGTTTATAAGGCAGAAATATAAACATATACAGCTAGTGCTTGATGTAAAAATGATTTATATGCACAACAAAATCAGATGAAAAACAAAATATACATAAAATTTGAATAAAAAACGACAAAAAATAAAGGGCGACTTGCAATAGTAACTGCAATCCAGTTGTGTTTGCAGTCTAAATCAATGACAACAATCTCTGTATAGTACGGCATAACATCTTAAGTACTACTGTGTAGTAAATACGACGAGTTTACTGGATCCGAGTAATACGTCCGCGGTAACATCGAGCCTCCGAAGCATGGACGTGTTATCAGATCCGTTTGTTTCTATGGCGTTAATTATTGCATTCAAACACAATCGTGAACGCCGAGAACGTAGAAAACGAAGGTTGTGGGTCAACAACTGGTTTGTAGAGGGTGGTCAAAGGTTCGGTTACGAAAGTCTGCTACGCGAATTGCGCCAAATCAAACCTCAAGATTTCAAAACCTTTCTACTTATGGACGAAAATTAATACGACGAACTTTTGGAAAAATAACACCATTAATACACAAAAAACAAACGTGGGGGTCCAATGGCCTCGGATGTCCATAGACAGAATTTAGTGGACCTAGCACGATGGATTGTACACCCACCACCACTGACGGACCGAAAGGTCTAAACGGGCGGTATATAAATTCTCACCTTTTACTTTACTTATAAAGTTTGGCCCTATATAGTAATTACGTAAATATAATGACAACCAACTTGAAAATTATATACAAGAAAAGCATATTTTGCCGAAAAAACACGACTAGCCTATATATATGTGTGTGCGTGCGTGTATGTATTCAACAGTTTTACAGATTACACTGCGTATTTTCATTTATCTACGGAGTATATATCATTATCATGAAACAAACAAACAACGCAAAAATTTCATTACTCAACTAAGTTTAATCACCGAAAACGTCACTAAATTCTTCATATCAATGTAATATTTAAATAAGGCAACGTAATAAACGTATATGAACACAAACTTGTAAAATTATTGCACCAATCACTAAATTATTATATTGAATGCGAACAGCAAAAATTATTAGAAAACTGAAGGACCAATTTGCCTGTAACTCTGCCCGGCTACTTTAGATTGCTTGTTGTTTAAAATGTCAGTAGAATTTAGAAGGGGTGGAAGTTGGAATAATACTGTGCACAGATGCATAGATTGAGACAGTTGCCGAGAGTATTCAATATTGTAGCTATTGTTGCTTTGTGCCGATCCAGTGCTGTAGGAAGTGACCGGTTGTGAAGCAAACTAATCCGTCTCGTTGATTTTCACAGAATTTCTTAGCAGGGTTCCCATTTGGCCTTCAGATAAAAGATCAGTATGGCCAATATCATTGCGCAACCTGGGTTCACGCAATACTATTGATCGTGTATGGGGCGCTTCACCCTCACACGGGGGGTAACTGAGTAACTATCTTTAACTTTCGGTTTCTTAGGTCCTCATGTCAGGAATCAGTAGCGTTTGGTAAATCCAAGCAGAGTTTATGAACTAGACGTATAATACTAGCCAATGGGGGCAGGATAAAGAAAAAATTATTATCATGGGCACTAGTACACGCGAAATAATTAGTCTCCACATTGGAAATTTTTCAAATTTTATTGGAACTCATTGGTGGAATTTGCAGGTACAGCGAACTAGTGACGGTTTACATTTGTAAAATATCCATAATCCATATCCATCAAATCAAAGAATAGTATTTTAGAATCCGAATTATGCCTCGCAAATAAGTGTTTGACTTTTTTATAGGCCTAGCAAATATTTCCCATGCTTGAATTATTTTTATATTATCCCACCGATATAAATACGACTATTAAACTAAGTGAAAAAACAATTTATTATTATGTTGTGATTTTATGGGTGGACTCAGAACTACATAACAAGGCTTTCTTATCATACTTGTCTTCATTTTATTTTATAAATATTTTACTTAGTATGTATCTAAAGTGATAAGACAATCAAGTATTGTGGTGCTGACAATGACAGACAGTTTTCCATTTACTATATGTGTTAATATTTACTTTTCTTTTGGAAAATTTTTACCCTTACTCCGCACTTATACCCATGAATTTTATGACACTTCTCGTTTATCTTTGTTTCACGAATATCGAAATAGAAAGCATCGTAAATGATTAATTTTTTAAATATAAATGTTTCATTTCTAACTATTTGTTGTCAAGTTGATTATTCAGGATCAAATTTCTCTACTTTAAACATGTAATCTGATTGACTTCCACGATGGCGTATTTATACGTGTATGCTTGGGATTTTCTGACTTTTTTGGGCACTAACCCTAACCTAACCCTAATACTACGGTCAGCCCGCATGTGCAAAGAAAAGGAAAATGATCCTGAAATATTAATACGCCAAATGCATACAAATACTCATATTGACTTCTCATAATGACAGTCAAGTACGAAATTGTTCGATCTCAAAAATAAATCGTCTGCTGCATCTTTGACATAAATATTCATTAAAAGAAGTCAAAATACATAAAAAAATTGTCATAAATATCTATGAGTATAGTATGAATGAGGAGTAAGAGTAAAATAGTGTAGTTGATTTGTTTATATCAAGTCACCTACTATGATGGTATGAAACACGATATTCTACAGGAATCAGGTTTTACGTATAGTACAAGTAGCAATGAGAGCCCAACAGACATCAACAATGATGTGCTCTTCCGAGAAGGACAAACCCTCATGGTAGTATATTAAACATATTAAACATGTTCCAGTATAATATTGTTAGTGAAAATACATTATAAACATCTTTTAAGAGAGTTTATTATTGGTAACCGAAAAATTGTCTTCGTGCAAATTTGCTAGTTTACGTTTTTGTTTTGAAGTGAAATATATTTGATTAGTGTCATAGCGACATATGCGAATTGGCTGAAAATCAACAAAGTATTCATTCATGCATAGCGAATAATTCTGGGAGTGCTCGCATCAGAAACTACCATTTTAATCACTCGTAATGTTCACCTTTCTATTTACTGATTTAGTGGGTTGGACCGTGTAAATTATGTTTTTTCAAATTTCGAATTTTACAAATTCACAACATCTTGCGTGAAAGACCTCGTTTCACCCACTCTTCCTGGCACTGACAGTTGATTGTAGATGAATTATAGTTAATTATAGATGTATTGTAATTAATTATAGATGTAATTATTTATCGATACAACGTAAAAATCAGAACTAATGTAATTAATTATGATTATAGATGTATTGGGAAGGAAAATTTTAGGTGTGGTTAATTTGGGAACATGAAAAAATTCACTTAAAGCTCTGATTAACTGTAATTCTGTATCCGGTGGATCTGTTTTGATAGTAATGAAGCTTTAACTTATGGGTCACTAACCAATGTGGGCTTATTTTTACTGAACTTTTCTAGTTCACAAAAGTCCCCAATCCAAAACAGGCTCGGACAAGAAGCCGCGTTATATTTTTCCATGTCTTTTTTCATTTTATTCAACAAAAAGCCATATACAAGTTAATGAAACAGCACTTTCAGCCTCGTTGTATCCAGTTTCTCACTGTGGGCCTGTGTCACTACTTAATTATCGATGAATGAGATGTGATATTCAGATATTGTATATATTATCAATAATAATGATATATATAATAATAATAATATTAATAATTATATTATTCAGATATGTTGTATTATTATGTCATATATCATATTATGGACATTGTAATTCGCTAATTGCATTAAATACGTACTTGTTTAAGGATCTAATTGCGTTAAATTTATGTTTAAGGATTTACCTATAAAATAACTTGAACTCATTGTGAAGTTTGACCAATGAGTGGTTCATGCTGTCTCATCCGAATTAAAAAAAAATACGACAAACTCTTCTCCCTTAGTTAGATATTGACTTTTTCTAGCAAAGGAGTGTATCGTTTCATCAGGACCATAACATAATCTTCCAATAATCCCAGGATCCCAGGGTTGCTAACTGATATTCTATTTTTTGCTGTTTCTTGCTCAACAATGTAGTGATGTACTTCGTTCGTGCGTTGCCAGGGAGATGTGACCTACACCCCGCGTTTACTAGTGGTGGATCATCGAGAGAGTCTGAAATCTTTAAAACAGGACGGCGTTCTCTACGATCTTCCTTCATCTCTCTCAGAAGAAAAGTAACTTCTACCCTAGAGGCGATGAATGCCTAATAAACCTCGCCTTTAGTGCTCCCTGATGTCAGTCAGTTCTCAAAAGGATCTTTAATACCAAAATTATTATTTCTATTATTATTATTTTATATGGCTTGCGTGTGACACATCCTATAAATACTGTGTACTATCTTGATGGCCACATACACCTCAGGAAGCCTGCCTTTAAAGCTCCGTAGCAGAGCACTAGGCTATAGTGGGTTATATATAGGCCTCTGGCTGGTATCGTATTACTCGAATACTCTGTTGTGTAACAGAATACTGAACTTGACTTTATATAGAGCGTCAAACCTCTTTAATTACTCCCTCATATACTCACTGTTACCTTCTATAGTGTAGTATATTATATGTAAGAATTATAGTGTCATTCACTTCTGTGAAACTATCATATACCATACTATGGAATTCTCAACCACTAATGGGATGGACTATATATGTAAATGATATATCATGAATATTAAAATTATATATTTTTATTTAATATTAATTTTATATTACCGCCATATTTCAGTAAATCCAGATGTGCTGAGAATGTATCCTTACACCGCACCTCACCAACAGCAAAAAATAAGTTTCTCACTGATTTGGATATCGCCGAGGTCTGTATCATGATCTAGATACAGCTGAGGTCTGTATGATGATCTAGATGTAGCTGAAGTTTGTATCATGATCTAGATATAGCCAAGCTATCATGAATTGGTTCACTCCCATCTCTAACCAGTAAACTTCCGGTGGCATTCCTTGGGCAGAAAGCGGCTTAAAACCCTGTGCCCAAGGGGGTAGCTCTTGCAGTGTGGTTCTGCTAGGGCTTTTCCCCTCTGACATAGCTGCGTTCCAAATGCTTTACGGATTTTCTCTGTGTCACTTTTTTCCCCACCATGTCGTCATCGCACTGTAGATAATCATTAACTGTCTTAGCACAGTGTGTGAGATATGTTGCTCATCCGTAGACGTTGGGAACCAGTGGCTTTAATGGAAAACAGTCAATTGTCCGCCCGGGCTCGCTGGGGTTTCCCCCACCCCTTATTAGTTAGGCTAATAAATTTGTTGTGTTAAGCACATTTTCAGGCTAGCTTTGTAAAGGGCGAAGAATGGCCTAGACAATGATTACCTTGGTAATGAACCTATAACTACATACATACACATACATCATGATCTGGATATACCCGAGGTCTATCGTGACCACAAAATAGCCATGGTCTGTATCATGATTGACATATAGCCGAGGTCAGAATATACGTAACAATTTCCATTACAGTCATATCTTTATTCTCTCTCTACGAATTCTCACAAAACATATGAGGCTGATTGATTCATGTTAACTACAGTCTACATAGCCTAGCTTTGTAAAGGGCCTTAGAGTGGCCTAAACAACCATCACCTTGCTAATCACCGGGCCGCTGACTAACTTCCCCGTATTATCTGTATCTGAGTTGATGTCAGTAGCGACTGCGTTATGTCGTTGCATCCCCAAGAAACACGTTTATTCTGGGTGGTGCGGTCAGTGTCACCATAGATGCGTGGACTGGCCATGCCGATGTTTGTTGACCATCTCGCTGACCGATGATTTTTGTTGACCGGCAGCTATCATGCTACGTTGGTCATGACCCATTGTTGACCTATAGTGAGTCGCATTATATCGCGCTATATTAATGTCACCCTTCAGAGTTCCACCCTGAATTCAGAAGAAGATGCCCGCATGGAATTGGATGATACGAATGGAACGATGGTCAAGGTCGACTCGTCACGAAACAGTCGGTATCTTAGTGTTCTTTTTTGTGTCCTTAATCAATTTTCTGTGGGAGTAATTTGACAAAATTAAAAAAGAACTTTACATTGGGGACCACTAACTTGAAAAGTTCACCTATAGCCATGATGACATAATGTACACATAGCATTGCACACAGCACTATGTATTATGTATGTGAATTCTGTTGTAACTGACTGGTTTATAGTTGACCCACCCCACCCTGTAATAGGCCAACAGTGGTCCACGCTAATGGATATGTTAAAGCCATGATTTTACGATCAGTTCTCCCCCACGTGTGGCGTTTTTCGCCACTAAACGAAAAACGCCTTAAACCCCTGTGGCCATGGAGGATCTGAACATCCCTTGCTCTGTATTTCTGTGAGGGATGGTTCCTTCCGACCTAGCTATGCTACAGATACTTTATGGGTGGTCTCTACGTCACCGCGGTGATAGTTGAGATGTTTGATACTTATTCAACATTAAAATGAAATTTAATCATCCACCCTGGTAATTATTGCTGAAGATTGTCCATATTTCTATATCATAGATTTTCCTATATCTCCCTTGCATTAGATATCGTACAGTTAGCACGTGGCATTGTTATGACTGAAGGAAACAATATCACGTGGTCGATATCGGTCATGCTATTCGCCCGATGGTTACGTCAATCAAGCTCCTGGATAGGTCCATTGAACCAGGGACTTCTGGATTCAAATCAAATGCTCTAACCACTGCACTCATAGCCCCATCACCCCAATGGATACCCACCCCTGCACGAGCAGATGGAATGTAATGCTCTCTCTACCTGCCAATATTAAATAGCATACTGTGTAGAACACAGGCTTCATGACCTATTTACACGGGCTTGACCTATTTACACGGTCTCGATGACCTATTTAGCAACTAGGTCACCAGCCCCTATGTCTATAAGTTGCTTTAGAATTACATTGAACAACGGGGTGTCAGTTTATGCCTGCTTTCATCATACAACCGTCTATTACTATTTTTCCTTATTTTGATTCTAGTTTCTGATGGAACGATGAGGGAAGGGTTCGGATCGAAGTTCTATGACCTCGATGACAGCGTGACTTCCTGGTCCGACTTCCTGCGTATCCATCTCCACCCTAAGTCAATCTTGGTTCTTCCGTCGCGTCTAAACGCTCGGTTGGTATCCTTCGTCACTCTGTGTATTCACGTAGTCTACAGCCAGTAGTTCAATACGATACGGAAAGCACTTCATCAGATAATACATGGACTATTATTTGATGTTAATGAGGGTAGCCAATATGGTTCTATGATGGTCCCATCAGAGGAATAAGTTTTTTGTGTGCTTTTCTCTCCAGCTATTCCATAGAACCTCATTGGCTACCCCATTATCATCATGTTGCTATAGAAACACCGCAAAAATCAGCCAATTAGTTTATAGTCCATCATGCTTGTACAGATATCTATATATATCGCTGGCATGATATATTGACTTTAAATATCAGTGGTTCTCAAAAATGGTGTTAAATACCTAAATGCACAGGAGAAAGCTTGCCCCTGTAACTCAGTTGATAGAGCACCAGACCGGGCGTCTGGAGGTCGTGGGTTTGTGTCCCATCAGAGGTATAGGTTTTTTTTCTGTGCATTTCTCGGGAAATTATTTGTGGCTATAGTGGGACACAAAAACATGACGTTACAGTCTGAATTTAGGTCTGATTGACTATTTCTTGATAGACAACCCTCAGTTATCTCAGTGTATTGTCGGCATGATAGACAACCCTCAGTTATCTCGGTGTATTGTCGGCACGATAGACAACCCTCAGTTATCTCAGTGTATTGTTGGCATGATAGACAACCCTCAGTTATTTCAGTGTATTGTCGGCATGATAGACAACCCTCAGTTATCTCGATGTATTGTTGGCATGATAGACAACCCTCAGTTATTTCAGTGTATTGTCGGCATGATAGACAACCCTCAGTTATCTCAGTGTATTGTCGGCATGATAGACAACCCTCAGTTATCTCGGTGTATTGTTGGCATGATAGACAACCCTCAGTTATCTCAGTGTATTGTTGGCATGATAGACAACCCTCAGTTATCTCGGTGTATTGTTGGCATGATAGACAACCCTCAGTTATCTTGATGTATTGTTGGCATGATAGACAACCCTCAGTTATCTCGGTGTATTGTTGGCACGATAGACAACCCTCAGTTATCTCGATGTATTGTTGGCATGATAGACAACCCTCAGTTATCTCAGTTTTTACAGATTTTTCCTGCGCATTTCTCTCCCTTTATCTGCGAACTACTATGTCTGCCCCTCCTCCATTAACCCTGCTCTGTTACTAAACAGACCATTAGTAAGTAAAGTCTACAACAATTATATGTGAGAAAATAGCATGAACTTGCTATAAATTTCCGTACGTTCATGTGTATGGTCCGTGCAAAAAATACTTCTCACTGTATATACATGGATATATATATATACACATGGATATATACATGGACATCATAGCTATGATATAGACTGCTCATGTGTTAGTGAAAAATGAGAAAAGGATACGTAACGTCATGTATGAGATTGTTTTGGATGATTTTCTGACCATGTCTTTAGTGATCAAAACTTACCATTCGGTACCTTACAAAAACTAGTCTCAACTATGGTTATCAATAAAAACCATGTGGGTTATGGTTAGGATCGTTTATCATGGTTATCACGGTGGAGTCGCTGTGGTGCCATCGACCGAGTCTGGGCAGACGGTTGGTTGACTCTCTAAGAATGTGATCATTGCACTCAGCACTTCCTGTTGTCACGTGGTTAGAGTTACGTTTTTCCGTTTGGTTCCAACAGAGAGCAGACGGACGATATATTCACATCTGGCTTGACTGCTTTTAGTGACCAGGACTCTCTCACAGACCTCGAAGATCGTCTCCATTTCTTTGCCGAAGATTGTGACAGTTTACAGGTTCGTGTTGTCCGAGGTTCGAGTATCTTTAGTTAGATTGAACTGAAATATATTCTATTATATTTCACTAAATTTTACTCACTAGTATAACTCTCAAACACAATTTACATAAAAAACATGTAACCTAGTCAATGCCATGATGAGTGTTTATTTAGTGAATGTTTCTTGCATTCTGTAGGTATCACATTTATGATGGAAGATTTGATGTCTAATTTCCCATTTGTCTCCAAATTTAATAATTTCTTATAACTAAACATAATTCCTTGAATTGGATACGGGCGTGCTGACATTGTTTCAGGGTTTCCATGTCATCGCCGATGGCAACAACAGCTTCGG
>WURV02226080.1:0-10204 GCA_011762755.2 Epimenia babai | reverse complement strand
CCGAGTCTGGGCAGACAATTAACCTTTTTCCATTCACGCCACTGGTTCTAAATGTCTACATATGAACTACATATGTCAAACACTCCGCTAAGTCTATGGAAGGTCAATGGTTATTTAAAATGAGATAACGATATACCGGGGAGGTAAGTGACACAGAGACCATACATAGAGCATCTGGAGGCATCTGGAACACAGTAAACGTCAGCTGGAAAAAGCAAAAACAGCACCACACTGGGCTACCCAGACTCCCATGGGCAATGGGGGAAATACAGTTTACTCAATTCCGATTCACGATGTACGTTTTCAGCCCGACAAACGCCACAGGTCTTACACCGGTTAGAGCGGGAATTGAACCACAGACCTCTGGATTCAAAGTCACACGCTCAAAACCACTAACTGCCCCCCGCAAGGCAAGGTAATCCCGGCCTATTGTTATTTGTTACGTACAGCCACATACCGCGTGGCGACCGGTCGCACGGGACTCGTCTGGTCACGGAGAGTAGCTATCATGACGGTCGCGTCGTGGGCGGCCTGAGACGTTCGTTGCCTCGCGTCTTCGAGTTGCTCGGCGGCCGCCTGCTTCTCTCGTTCCGCCTTCACCAGCAACTCCCGCATCTGACCATCGTGTTGCTGCTGCCTCGCCTACAACCATAGCAACGGTTGTCCAATCGGTATGTATCTCTCAAGTATGGCTGTAGCCATAGCAACGTTAGTCCAATCTGTACCTATATCGAGGTGTTGGCATGAAAATAAAAAATAAAACTGTATCAAATACAATGTGAGAATGAATAAAAAACAATTCCCGATTTTCATCATACCCACCTACGAAGACCACGAAGGATTGCTGATTCATGAATGATTTAAGACACTCACTGCATCAACCTCTCCATACCATAAAACCTCACAATTACAGCCAACGACCTTTATTTATCAAGTATGCTACACACAACAATGATGACCAGTGACCGTTTTATCTACAATAATATATATCGATAAATTATCTTATTTGGCATAACCGATTCGAGTGAGCTTTTATGCTATCCTAAAGTATTTATTAATGATTCAAAGGCAAGCATCACCGATGTCACACCAATTTCCGCATACACAAATATTTGTTAGTGTCTATAGCCTGAGAATCCTTAAATTCTCGCCCCTTGACCCTCCCAGTACGACCTTCAATTACGAGATAATAATAACCAAGTTGATATGAACTATCATTGCTTATATAAGTACACATCCAGTAAAATACCTAAATACAACCGGTCGAACTGAATTCTGAGAAATGAAACGATGGCCTATAGAGTTTCACTTGGGAAAGTTCGGTGAAAGGCTCTAAAACCAAACCAGACCACTTCAGTCACGCGGTATATTCCGTTAATCCGTGGTGGACGTGTTGTAATCTAATGAATTTTGCGGATCACGCATATCGTCGCGACGAGGAAATTATAATGGTAACCGAAATACAATGTCGCAACAATGGGTGATGTAATTATTGAAAATGCGGTAAAAGAATCAGGATAATCACTAGAATGTTCCGCATATAAAACAAGCTTGACAAACCATTTTTACAACCAAAACACTTACCGTTTTTTTAATAAACTACTAAAATAAACTAATAATTCGGAGGCTGATTTTATAAACGTCACATGCAAAAACCCGTACTATGCATTAAATAGAACAGCCAACGGGAATCGTTGCTGCATGACGCGAATAAAGATATCAATCGCGAAAGACCGAGTAAAGACCTTGATGATTTGAGCTAAAGATACGGTCTCTTGCTGGGCGAGGGCCACGCCGCGCGACCGCTCCACCCCCACTAACTGGATCATCGACACCTCCATGCTCTCTAACCTAGATGCAAAAATTACAAAACACATGGTACATAATTCGAATATCTTTTAAACTATATAATTTACGTATGGGCAAAGTGAAAGGTCCCGCAAATTTCTCAGTAAAAACAAGTATATATTTAATAAATAAATAAATAAATCTTTATTGGATTCAATAGGCCTGAACCATATCAGGTTCGTAGGCACACACTATACAGCAACAAAATACCAAACGTTAGAAGAAAATACTGTAATCTATATGGAAAGTAGGAATATATATATATAAAATGAACATTATCTTATTGATAAATTGCAATTGATTTTCAACTATAATTCATATAGTACATCATCTATAAACCAAGATATCAATATGACATAATAGAATAACATCACAAAGAATAACATCACCTATAAATCGGAGGGGTATTGCAGAATGACACAAAGGTCATTCACAGCCCGCGCTGTCGATACTATCGACCATAGCATTCTTCTAACTCCTATTAGAACTGTGGTAAATATGAAAAAACGACGCTATATTTTAAAAAAGCAGACTACAAATTTCGCACCCATCCTTCATCCCATGACGTCCCGCAAGGTACTGTTTTTGGCCCTGTCCTGTACACCTCCTTCATCTCATGACGTCCCGGAAGGTAGTGTTTTTGGCCCTGTCCTGCACACCTCCTTCATCTCATGACGTCCCGCAAGGTACTGTTTCTGGCCTTGTTCTGTATACCTTCATCTCGTGACGTCCCGCGAGGTACTATTTCTGGCCCTGTCCTGTACACCGCGTTTACTCCTCCGCTTGGCTTGGCGACGTCATTGACAAATACCACCGTAATTACACGTTCTCCGATACCAAACTCTGGCTTCCCGCCAATACCTATCGATACCTGCAAATCTCTAACTGCCTGACACCTGAACTCTGTGAAACGTTACTATACTTTCTGTTATCACCAGCACAATCGACAACAGTGATTCACACTCTGATAGTTTGCCTGCCACTGAACTCTCTCCAGCTGGAAAATTACGGAACCGCGCCGCTCTAGAAATATGTCACAACTATCGCTTTCTCATCACTCCAGCTCTCCGCTCCCTTCTCAGACTACTTATCACATTCCGTAATATTTTCATAACCCTTCTCCTCACGTATAAATACATCCATAGTATGGCTCTTTCTGATCTATCTTCGGCAATCTCTCTCAATGTTTCTCTCGCTCGCGGCTCCTCGTTCAAAATGCGCTAATTTCGGTGACCCTGCTTTCTACGATGTCGCACCCACCTCTTTAATGCACTCCCAGTTGATATTTAACGCATCTTTCACCAACTAAGCCATATAATACTTTATCTATTTGTCGAAAATCTCTAGGCAGCTTGTTGTAGTCACCATACGACTACTTTCTAATAGATCTATATTTTTACACAATATCAATTCTAACTGTAACTTCCTTTTTTTAACTTATTTTATTTGCTATTTGTACACAACCGTGGACCACCCTGTGAGCATGCATGCATGGAGTCGGGGTATATAAATACCTAATATTTATTTATTTTTCTTATTATTTATTACAAATTTCCTCTCCAGTTGCCCTCCAAGCAAAGGTTATCCAAAAAAATAACACTATATACAGTGTTTGTATATACTAGTATACGGTATACTATATGCTGCAGGCAACGAATAAAACTCTAGGCCTCAAGTTTTCTGACACAATTAGATGATGAGTAAGATACATAACGTAAGCCTAGAACCACATCGTGCTGACTGAAGGTTGTATACAAAATTCGGAGATGATGATATTTTCTAGTATAAAGACTTTTTGAGAATGGTGGAGAAGGTAAATCGGTTTGATTATATCAAGAATGCGACAATTACAGATGGGGCGATCAGCACTATTATAATTGAATGATTGTATTAATTTTTCACTCCTCATCTATGTAAATTTTTTTCATTTTTTGTCCATATTTCTGAGGTTTTCATATCATTGTATCTCCATCGAGCGTTGTTTTCCATAGTTGCATTCTGTTATGTAGTAATCGAAGATAACTTAGATCTCTGAATAGATGAACGATTACATTTTGCCTCAGGCTATTAGACATTTTTACTCGCGGAATCAGTACACTTTAATCAAATAAATTCCATGTCATTTCGATTTCATTTCCTTCCTCTTTCTGTTAATCATCGACTGTTTATCATCACTATAGCCTGATATTTGAGAATTTCAGCGTAGTATTGGGCACGATGCAAATTACATTTACAATATATACTATTTATTATACAGTCAAGTCGTTACCTTTAGACCGGCGTATGGAAATGATGTAATACTTAAAAAACACTTTATGTGATGTAATAATGTAATCATGTAACAGCCGATCGTGTAGAATGGATTTTAACAATATTACGATTAGTTTGTGGGGATACAGCGTAGATGTCACTGTTACGTGGATAAATTGCTGATTGCTGCCGCTATTGTCTTATAAATGTCAAGTTCTCACACGTGACGTAACGATTACTACACGCGTGTTAATGGATTGTTTCTGTTTCTGAAACTCCATCAAACAAGTAATTCCTCTGGAAGGGCGTTCGACGTACCTTGCACATCCCGGTACTGCGGTTACATCACCTGTGGACTCCCGTCCCCAACCCACAGGTTCAAGGCTATAATCAGTTTTCGCCTACTTAATGCATAGAATTTTGAGGCCATTTGATTGATAGATGAATTAAACTCATCAACTAAACAAAAAGTAGAAATACGTCATTTTAATATAGGTATATATGAGGGCTTCCCTCGGCCCTATTCGTGCCCCAGATGGGCCCCCGCCCCATGGTTCTTATCTCTTCGCTCATTCTCGTCATTTCATAGTGAGTAATCATCAAATCACCAAATTATATTGTTTTATTCACTACAAAATCTACTCGATTCATGTTGCAGCTGTGTTTATAAGGAGCATGATGTATATACAATAATGTATATACAATAATGTATATACAATAATATATATACACTAATGTATATACAATAATGTATATACACTAATATATATACAATAATGTATATACAATAATGTATATACAATAATGTATATACTATAATGTATATACAATAATGTATATACAATAATGTATATACTATAATGTATATACAATGATGTATTATGCGTTATACCAGTATATATTAAGTGTTGTGCAATTAAGCGACATTTTATTTTATATTTATAAACAGACAGTGGTTTAGTCGTTCTAATTTCACTTGCCAAATCACACCAGGTTTTTACACGTAGTATTATTAGACAGAAAGCTTGAAGAAAGCAGAAGCTTTGTTTACTACGAAATATCTCAATATTCCCAGTGGTCGCGTCATTTTGTATACTTTGTATGTAAAACAATGGGCCTTTAGTTCTACCGTTTTTGCAAAGAAAAATTAATTTGGCGACAAAGTTTTTATTGGTTTCATGCGTAGTTCGTTTTCAATAGCTCAGATGACCTTCTTCTGTACTGTAATGACATCGATATTTCTGGTGTAACAAGTGTTGGCTCAAATTCCTGAACAGTAATTTAATTATGATGGCAGTATCAGGGAAGAGTAGTGTCCGTAATGCAGATCTAAGTAAGTCATTAACTTTGTGTAGTCTGTATAATTTGTTTGGAAGTTTACATTTGATATTCTCTAGGGTGAAGAGCTCGTCAACAATATCAACACCAGTAAACTGCGGTCTCCTTTTCTCGTCAACTCATTGGGTTCTGGCTATAGCGGTCTTACCTATTTTAGATCTAAGTGCTGCATTTGACACGATTGACCATTCTATTCGGCATCGTCTTTATTCTTTTTTGGGGAACTGGTCGCACTGTTCACGATTGGATCCGTTTTTACCCTGATAATAAGTCTATAATAATCGAAAGCTCAGCGAGCGAACTAGGTACCAAATCTAAATATCGCAAGGCCGTAAACCGAATTAACTGCTTAATTTGGAAGAAATCAGTAGATGAGAATCCACTAATTGGAAATGCGGATCATGTAGGGAAGCCACCGAGCGTGCTGAAGATTGCGAGTGTTTTCATACGGTACGAATGCTAGTGGCATTTTTTACCATGATAGATTGATGTTGCCTAAAATAAAATCGCCATTCAGATATTTAATTAATTACGGCCAACAGATGAAGGAAGTTGTGGAATCTTAGTTGGGCAGCACAATGTAGACGAAACGTATATCGCTCGACCTCGAATAAACAGAAGAGATTTCATGTATCATCGATTGTTTTTCCATGAGCACACGATTAACTTTGCTCTTTAATGACTGCGCAGATACAATGATATACGATATCTTAGCCAATTTTGAAAATTCCAATAGATACACGAATTGTTGTTCTGAACAGATCCGTCAGAAAGTACTATATCACGTACATCTGGAATTTAGCCAAACTAACATAAATACACGCACTAGCACAAGTAAACAATCGACGTGATTCAGGTGTTTTCATTTCTCGACGTGCTCTTACACTCACCAATATCTCTGGGCGATGCTACCAGAGTGATAAACGCCAACACAGTAAACAATGTCGGACAGGTGTAATAATACCACTGAAACTTTTGCTGCGAATTTTAATTATTCCTCGTTTAATCTGAGCCACACTCACATCCGGAAATACATTACTAGCGGCATTGAGGGCCGTCTGGGTGATACAAAAGGTAACACTATACTGTCGACGCTCGTGGTACGGTTAGGAGCGCGGGCTTTTATGTGAGATGTTGCATTTTCGAATCCCGACAAACCAAGGGTTTTCCCGCACCTTCCACAACAGGAAATGCAAAAATATCGTGCATGCGTGTTGAGGAAGATTTCTCAAGGGTATAAATAAAAGGGGAAATATTTTAAGTGCGCCTGACATTCACTAACATTAATACAGTAGCAGATCGCGGTATTGTCCTGGCAACAGCGTTTTGCAGTTTTGCAGTCTTATGTGGGCAGTAACATTATGCAGGAGGGAATTAAAGCTATTGATTTAAGATGTCATAAATGTATTAATTAATCATAAGTTTTTGAATGCTACCCAAAAGATGCTGGATTGGTCGTGGTCCTGAAATGAACTTGAAATGAACGCGACAAGAGCTCTCCCGAATTTATTTGATGTGACCAAGATCGAGGTTTTATGAGCATTATGCTGGAGCTTGTTGGAAGACATCCACCATGAAATAGCCGAGAGACAGAATTTAATTTCATCAGTAGCACCCGTGAAAACGTTGCGGCTAATATTATTGGCTTGGCCACCATATCTGGGTATCATCTGCGTAGAAGTGAAAAATTATATCAAAATTGGAAATGGCATCACTGAGTAATGTAGTATTAACAGTAGTATAAACAGTATAGACAAGGTCCTTGAGTGAGACCGTAACGAACAGCTTGTGGAAACGTCGTAGTGCAAACAGAAACAATAGAAAAACTATCACGTAGATAAGAACGGATCCAATCTAGAGGAGTGCCACCATCCCCATCCCAAATAATTCTAAAGACATTCTACAATAGAATGGTCTTTTTAGCTCACCTGGGCTTATGCTCGGTGAGCTTTTCTGATTGGAGATTGCCGCAGAGTTTGGCAGAGGTCTGCAATTTTGCAGATAATGTCCTTGGGTTGGTTTCCTTTAGATTTCTTCATGGTATCATCAAAGCTAGGGGAGGTAACTTCTACCTCTACCGATGTTCGCATTTTTTACTAAAAAATTTTTCTCTGGGAACGCTTATCGCAGAGGTCTGCTATTTGGCAGATATTGTCCTTGGGTTAGTATCTTTCAATTTTTTTAGCATCTCGTCATGGGAGCAAAATGGTAATACCCAGTGACTTTTTATTTGACAATCTTTATCTCTGTCACGCTTAGTGCGAAGATCTGCCATTTTACAGATATTGTCTGTGTAGGTCTTATTCGGATTTGTTTAGGGCATCTCTATTTTGGTAATTAGATGTGATTTCAGCCTAGGTTTTTTCACCAATCTGTATTTTCTTGGTTCAGTGACGTAATGGGTACTGTCGAGTCTCTTTGGCCTCTTGTCTTGTTTCAGTGTCGTAATGGTTACTGTCGAGTCTCTTTGACCTCTTGTCTTGTTTCGGTATCGTATTGGGTATTGTCAGGTCTCTTTGGTCTCGTTTTTGATGTTAAGCAGTCTCCTTGTTGTTTTCTCGTTCAAATATCAAGATGGCCTTCTTGGCCCCATGATCTGTCTTTTTCCCTTTTTTTCAGGTTAGCATCTTGCGGCCTCGTGGGCCTCTTGTTTCAGGTTAGCGTCTCGCGGCCTCGTGGGCCTCTTGTTTCAGGTTAGCGTCTTGCGGCCTCGTGGGCCTCTTGTTTGTCCATTGCAACACTTAGGTCTAATATGAGAATGATCCCATACCCAGAATCCAGTCAGTTTAGAATGCAAGCTTAAACACTTTGTAATCGGTGTTGAAAGCAGAAAAACGCGAGATTCGTTCAGCTTTGAGCCTAAATCTGCAGGTATCTCTTCTTCCATCACCAATGCGAGGCTTATGTCGTTCTTTATTTGTCTCTCTTTGCCCTTTATTTTTTATGTAAAACATGATTTAGTGTAGTAAACATTTAGTGATTACTATTTTATTGTTACAACTACTATTGACGTGCTATTATTTACTTTTTAGAATTGTATCGATTAGAATAATAAGAACTAATTACTTTCAGACAAAAGTTTCTTCAAATAGCTTTAGCTTCGTATGATGATTACATTTCATGTCGTTAATGGGGGTAGCCCACGTGGTTCTCTGAATTGCTGGAAAGAAATGCACAGAAAAACCTATACCTCTGATGGGACTCGGACCCACGACCCCCAGATAACCGGTCTGGTGCTCTACCAACTAACCTACAGGGGCAAGCCTTCTGCGCATTTAGGTATTTGACACGGTTTTTAAGAACCACTGGCATTTACAGTCCGTATATCATGCCAGCGATATAAACAGATACCTGTACAAGCTCGATGGGCCGTAAATTGTTTGGCTGATTTTTTGCGGTGCTTCCTATATTACCGACTGATGCTGTTTTCATTTCATGTATATCACAGCATCAATATGTTTATATTTAATGTAAGCTGACGGAATGGCTTCTATCTTTAAATAATGATGAAATGTCTTGTTTAAACTGTTTTGACTTGGTAAATAATTCTGATTGTTTCTAGTCTCTGATCTTTAACGGAATCAATTTTGACACTGATTCCCTCTTCCGATCAGTTGATTCAATCTTATTAATTATTTAGTCAACCTTTGTAATTTTCCCTCACAGTTGGCCATTGTTTTTTATTTATTATATATATATATATTTTATTTATTAATTCCGCAAGGTGTGCTGAATCTCCGTGTTTGTGTTTACTTCTATGTATTGTTGTACTTTATTGCTTTGAACCGAACTAAAAAAAGGTATATTACAAAGCGTATAGAGATATCGTACTTCTTTACGTGTCTTCATTCAAATCAATTTTGAGATAAATGTAATCCATTATACTAAATCGATATACTAAAATTCGCTTTAGAAAATCCAGGGAACAAAATAAAATTCCATTCGCCACTTGTGATTTCTCACACTATCGTGACTGGTTGTGTAAATTTTATGCCAGCGTAATTCTTTTCCACTCTTCATTAAATTTATCGCATTATTTCGTTTTGTGACACGCCATCACAGAAAAATATTTTACCACGCAGATATATGATGAAACCGCAAAACGTGAAATTACCCTATTTGGGAGAAATTACATCATCGGGGAGGCGTTCGTTTCGCTGGCGTACCCACTGTTCTGTCTGAGTTGCCACAGAATCTAAACGGACGTGGATGTTTTCGGTGTGTCGATGATGATGAATGGCTGACATATGCGCGACACAACAGCGTCCCTCTGCTCTGACGTCAAAATCACATCACGATTGATGGCCACGTGGATGGTGAAAAACTACATCCTCCCTAGTTCCGGGTATTCACGCACTCATTCAATATTGGATATATACACTCCGAAGATTTGGGGTTTGAACTGGCAACTTGCAGATAACAGGTCTTTTATTCTGCGACGTCATGGGTTCTGGTTCCACAACAGTCACGTGATTTCTTCTAGTGTGTTGCCTGCTATAATTATCGTATGGGGCACAGACTAAACTCGTTTATACACACACACACACACACACACACACACTGTTAATTTTGGGGATCGTGCTTTCTACGCTACTGCACCCCGCCTCTTCAATGCCCTCCCAGCCTACATTCGACAATCTACAATTGTCAGCCAATTCAAAAGCGATCTCAAAACACATTTATTTAGCATGGCTTTTACTAAATAGTTCAACAGTACTTTATTAATTTACCATGAGTCAACACTTTTAAAGCGATTGCCTGTTTCTGT
>WURV02226069.1:0-10204 GCA_011762755.2 Epimenia babai | reverse complement strand
AAAATAAAATGCAATAAATATTCACATGTGGCACCGACATATAAAACAGAAATACATCTACTTCCGTTAATAATTATTTGGCATGAGTCTTGGAATAATACTGCAGAGGCCAAGCATGTAATGCGATGAGTATTAAATTTAAACACATTTGTAAAACGGGCTGTTTACCCGCTCTGTTATCAAAACTTAAGTGAAAATATAGGTTATGGTGCTGAAGCCATTATTGAAGAATTTGTCTTAATATTCCGTTAGCCTATCCTTCATTCATACCTGTTATAGGCGCACCAAAATGAGCGCCCACTCTACACACATTATCAGAGAGCAGCTTTTTTCGTCCGTTCATTCATATAATGTCAACATTTGTCATCTAAAAATTTCGAAAATGGCTCAGAGGAGACCTATGGCAAACTTAGTTCTGTGGTTGGTCACATTCACATTTGTTTGAGGTAACTTCATTTGAGGTGGGAGGAGGAAGGGGAAGTGAGGGAGCGGGGATATGAAAATGGGGAAATTTGGGAATGGGGAAATTGGGCAAATGGGAAATGCGAAAATGGCAAATGGGAAGTGTAAAAATTGCAAATGGAAGGGGTAAATGTGAAAATTGCAAATGGAAGGGAAAATATGAAAATAGCAAATAAGAGAGGAAACGGGGTGATATGAAAATTGCAAATGGAAGGGGATATGGGGAAATGTGAAAATGACAAATGGATAAGGAAATATGTAAATAACAAATGGAAGGGGAAATGGGGAAGTATGAAAATGGCAAATGGAAGGCGAAATGGGATAATGTAAAAATGGCAAATGGAAGGAGAAATGTGGAAATTGAAAATGGAACGGGAATTGGGGAAATGTGAAAATGACAGATGCAAAGGGAATATGAAAATGGCAAATGGAATGTGAACTGGGGGAATGTGAAAATTGCCAATAGAAGGGGAGATGTGGAAATATGACAATGACAAATGGAAGGGGAAATGGGGAAATGGCAAATAGAAGGGGAAATGTAGAAATGGCAAATGGAAAGGGAAATGTGAAAATGGCAATTAGAAGGGGAAATGTGGAAATATGACAATGACAAATGGAAGGGGAAATGGGGAAATGGCAAATAGAAGGGTAAATGTAGAAATGGCACATGGAAAGGGAAATGTGAAAATGGCAAATAGAAGGGGAAATGTGAAAATTGCAAATGGGAGGGGAATGTGAAAATTGCAAATTGAAAGGGAAATTCTAAAATGACGAATAGAAGGGGAAATGTGAAAATTGCAAATGGAAGGGAAATGTGAAAATTGCAAATGGAACGGGAATTGGGGAAATGTGAAAATGACAGATGAAAGGGGAATATGAAAATGGCAAATGGAATGTGAACTGTGGAAATGTGAAAATTGCCAATAGAAGGGGAGATGTGGAAATATGACAATGACAAATGGAAGGGGAAATGGGGCAATGGCAAATAGAAAGGGGAATGTAGAAATGGCAAATGGAAAGGGAAATGTGAAAATGGCAATTAGAAGGGGAAATGTGAAAATTGCAAATGGGAGGGGAATGTGAAAATTGCAAATGGAAAGGGAAATGTGAAAATGGCAAATAGAAGGGGAAATGTGAAAATTGCAAATGGAAGGGAAATGTGAAAATTGCAAATAGAAGGGGAAATGTGCAAATGGAAATGGAAAGGTGCAAATGGCAAATGGAAGGTGAAATGTGGAAATGACAAATGGAAGGCGAAATGGCAAATGGAAATGGGGAACGGGACATAGAAATGGGGAGTGAAAATGGGCAATGGAGAACGGAAATTGAGAATGGAAATGGAGAATAGAAACGGAGAATGAAAATGGAGTATGGAAATGGAAAATGGAAATGGGGAATGGAAATGGAGAATGGCCAATAGAAATGAGGAATGGAGGGGGAAATGGGGGGGGGGAAATCTTAGTCTGAATCCATACACATCATGATTAAAGAGTTTATAGCATAATTTTATTGTAGAAAATTTAAAATTGCTACAAATAATATATATATATATATGTGGGTGTCCTGAAGAAGTTCAGGGTAGTATATATATATATATATATATATGGGTGTTTTGGAGAAGTTTAAGGTAGTATTTCCGGTGATGGACCGCAAGACCACGTGACGTGGCGGTACACTGCAACGCCCCGCGCCGGAATCAAGTAAGCCCTCACTGCTAGCCCCCAATATTCAAGATAGCGACAATGTGTCTAAAAATAGAAGCGCGGCGCGTCGCTGGCATAGTGGATCAGCCGCGCGCTTTGCAGCAATGACTTGAGGGTCAGCAAGTAGTATAGGGACTTGTGTAATATGACAGATTGTAGCTGACGCGCGACACCGTATATTTACAAATACAGGTAACTTTTTCTTGTTTCAAGCAACGGATCAAGACATATTTATTCATTCAATCATCTTAGCTTGTTTTACTTGTTTTGTGTTCATCGACTATGTTACCTTTCATTTTTTTTTACTGTGAACCGCTCTTCGAGCATGTATGACATGGAACAGAGAGGTATAGAAATAACCTATTTATTACAATTCACTTACTCTAGCTTATTCACTGCTGGTGTTTGGTGGTGCTGTTACCTATGCTGCTTCGCTCATTATCGATGTAAGAATAATGGTAAAGTACAACATTAAGAGACCGCCATTATCAGCGAAGGCTGCCGGATGCGATACTTGCGTATCACCCGCGATAATAGCCCATTTTGGAGACGGGTTTACTCCGGCAATCGAGGATAAGTGATTTTCTGGGGATAATCGCATAAAGGTTAACTGTTGCGCAGTTTCGAATCCGAGACCTCTCAGCTTGAGTGTAGTAAAGAGTTATCACCCGACTAACTGCTTTCCCCTCTATACGAGGCTATTTGTAGGCTTGTATCATAATTGTAAACGACGGAAATAGCACGTCATGTGAGACCACGAAGACATTTTTTATTAGTAATTACATAAAAATGCAAAGCAAATAAATGCACATTGACAATGCAAGCATATTAATGTGGTTAACACGACAATCTGATTAGCCTCACTTTTATGGGGTGGGGGAAAACACCTAGTATGAAAAACCCACTAAGTGTGGGCAGACAATTGACCTTTTTCTATTCGTGCCACTGGTTCTAAATATCTACATATGAATTACATATGTCCCATACTCCGCTGAGTCTATGTAAGTTTCATGTTTACAATAAGATGATGACATAGCGGGGAGGTAAGCGACATAGAGACCACATATAGAGCACCTGAAGCATAGCAAACGTCAGAGGGAAAAAGCCACAACAGAACCACACTGCAAGGGCTACCCAGACCCCCATGGGCAGCCCGAAAAACGCCACAGTATACTGGTCAAAGCAGGATTCGAACCAGAGACCCCTGGATCCAAATTCGAACGCTTTAGTCACTATGCCAGCTGCCCCCCCCCCTTGGTCGCGTGTCTATGTGTGTGTTTAGATTTACGGCGCCTTCCAAGAAAACTGATTTACGCCATTGGCTCCAATTTGCGACATCCCCCATTTTTTACCTTCATTGCAGCTAATTCCAGTTCTTATCACTAGAGAAAGGCCAATTTTTCTCATAAAGGCGAGCCAACCAAGAAAACATGCCAATACTTGCGAGCAGCCCCTGGACCCCATCAACTACCCAACTGCCGCCGGACTGGACCGCGTCCGAGCCCAATCTCGCACACCGGAGAACGGGCGGCCACGACCCGAGCGAGCAAACGCAAACACATCCCCGCCTGGTGCCACATGAGGGTGCAATACTCTACCCGAAGGTCCGCACCACAGCCGGAGCCAGAGTCAAGTCTGGTGTGTGTCAACCACCGGATCAGGCTCAGCTGCAACATACGGCAGGCCAATATACCAGCGGGTGCCTCCCTGCTGGTTCACAAGCGAACGAGATGTCATGGGTAAAAGTACGCTTTTCATTGGAGTGCGGCGTGCTGAATAACTATGCCAGCTGCCTCTTGACTTTTGTAATTTGAGGATTAAGAAATAAGATTTTTTTACCCAGACATCCGTCCCTGTGTCCTCTACGTAGAACCGTAGTCGATATATGGCCATCGGTATTCTAGATACCTAGCCCTCACAGCTTTATATAATGACATAGGGGAATTTCAAGTAGATTTCACTTCGTGGCATATGGGTTTGTCGGGTTATTGCGGCAAAACTAGGAAGTGTGCCAGGGAGATTTTTATACCTAGACATCCGTCCCTGTGTCCTCTACGTAGAACCGTAGTTCATATATGGCCATCGGTGTTCTAGATACCTAGCCTTCACACCTTTATATAAGTGTATAAGACTCTGTTTTTCACTGTATATACGTTCATACAAGGATTCTTACGACAGATAACAAAGCGCATTCGAGGTCGTCGCTATCTTGCCCGCGATTGCGATTGCGGGCCAAATTGCGTTCGGTATTGACGATAAAAGAGTTTCTTTTTCCCGAAATTTAAAAATTTACGTTTATTATGACACAGTGAGTATGCAATTCACCACACTATTTTCCGTCCAAGTATTATATAGTTAATACTGAATGGAACATGGTTTCAAGTTTACTACTGCGTAGTAAGCAGTTTTCAAAACTTCATTTGCTTCCTTTGAAATAAATACGTATTTTGTAATGTTCACTACTGTACAGCGTCTATCAAATAAAAAAATAAAACGTTGGTTTTGTGTTTAGAACTTTATTATGCTTCTTAATTATAAAATAATTCTGTCTCTATAATCGAAATATCTTCGCGGATATTAGTCATGACAGTTGGAAGACCTGTATCTAACTCGCGATTTGGCTCTCACATCTGTCTAAAGCCAAGCTGGCTGCCTCCATTTATACGCGCTTTGACGACTTTTGAAATTTCTCAAATTTTTATCCAAATCTTTTAATTGTAAATTCGGTTTTAAATTAGTTTCCATCAGGTTTTTATCATACATTTTGATCACCTTATTTGAGGAAAGTTTCAGGGGAGTCATAGATTTTTTCATCGGTGCTTTTCAAACTTCCATGTAACTTGTTATTATACATAGCGCCCTAATAACAGGCTGTTATGCTAGGTAGAGTAGGGTTGGCCGAGTCGGCCGGTCTGCAACATTTTTGGTGGCTCTCTAACACCATTGACCAACCCACAATAAAATTTATTAGTGTTAGAGGCCTAAGTACTGATCAGCTTAAGCTTAATATGTGAACTTATGTGATACCAAACTGTGATATAAGTATCCGTGATATCTAATTGAAATATTGGAATTTTGCCCATTATCTTTTCAATCCTTTCATATATTTTAATTAGGTCTAATTATACTGTATCATAATCTATAGCGTTATATATATATATTTATTTATAGACTTCTATATGTTTTTTTCTGTGATTCTTTATCTGTAGCAGTTTTTTTTAACTTTATCTCCAATTACCATATGAGGATCGTGTAGTTCACCAGTTTTTCCTTTCCTACTTTTTCTTCCTAATTCAAGTTGCATCTTATCCCATCCTGAGTGCAATAGTAAGACATAAAGCGGTCGAGCCTCATCCTATTCTCGCAACCTGCATCTTATCTGGCCAGACTCCCAGTTACCATTCATTGATAATGGCCCACTTGCCACTCCTGGCTCCATTGCTCCTCACCAGCATCCTTCTCTTTTCTTATCATACATACCATCATTGGTATGACTGTCATGGTGTAAATAGGACCACCAATGTCCATTTGGCCCATTTCGTACTGGCATTTGTAGCTATGCATATTTCACGCTTAGATCAAACAAGCTCCACCTACTAGGTAACCTAAACGTAGTCCATTTGTATATTCTTCTGCTGCTCCTAAGTGGGCAAATTGAAGTCAACCTGGGTCCTAGAGCACCCAAATTTCCATGTGGGGAGTGTGATCGAGCATGTCGTTTGGGCCAAGCCGCAATAGCTTGTGACGATCGCTGGTATCATAAAGAGTGTGTGGAAATCCGTTCACCGCTTTTCAATGTTTTGAACAATACCGATTCTAGTTGGACATGCTGAGCTTGCGGCATGCCAACTATCTCTTCAGCATTCTTCCAGTCATCGCATGAAAGTGCCAAGGATAGTAGTGTTGACTCTGTGTCAAGTTTCAGTTCATATGCTAGCCGGCCCAGCTCACCATTGGGACCTTCATCTCCAGTTGTTAAAGTTGCTGAGCCGGTCAACTGTAAGTATCTTACAAGTTCCAACCAAATTAACATAATGGTTGTTTATTTCCCGAGTTTTTTTTCAAAAAGGACATCCTCGAGGTCACACTCAACTCCTTTAGCATCGATATCCGCATTGGATGGGAAACCTTCCTGACACCCGATGTGCAGGATAGCGAATTCTTACCTCCCTATACAAGGCTGTTTGCAAAGATCGTGATGATGGCTATGGGGGCGTGATTGTTATAGTGAATCAGGATTTAGTTGTTCATTATATTTCAACTTCATCAAACACTGAATTGGTAGCGGTTGAAGTAGGTTGTAGGAACAATCCTCCACTTGTCTTCTATTTATAGACCTCCTACCTCTGACATTCTCTATTGACAAGAGTTGGTTCATGCTATAACCAACTTATCAAAATCCCACCCTAACAGCCCTCTTTGGGTGGATGGTGATATGAACCTCCCCAACATAACATCGAAAACATTGTCAATTGATGGCAACCAATACAGCAAATCGATTAACCAGGCTTTCCTGGATACACTCGGTGAAAATAACTTAGAACAAATAGTGACATTCCCTACACGTAAACCGAACACATTAGATATATTAGCAACCGATAGACCAACATTAGTGTGTACCTGCACCAGGCATAAGTGACCATGACTCTGTCATAGTCGCCACTGTTGACTACGCTGCAAAATATTGCAAACCCCTCGTAAAAAGACTTACATGTGGGCGCTAGCGGACATCAGCCAGCTTAGATCGGGCGTTAAGGTTGCAGTTAAGGATTTTTTGAACAACTATACAGTCTATGATCCAGTCGATATCCTGTGGACTGTAATAAGGCCAGTAACTACAGGCCAGTGTCCCTAACTTCTGTATGCTGTAAGGTTCTTGAGCACATAGTTCACTCACACATCCTTACTCATCTTGAAAAGCTCAATGTCCTTACGGACTATCAGCATGGCTTTAGAAAGAGACGCTTCTGTGAGTCTCAGTTAGTTGTAACAGGGCATGATATAGCGAAGCACTTGGATGGTGTTAAGCAGATGGACGCAATCCTATTGGATTTCAATAAAGATTTGATAGAGTATCGCATACGAAATTAATTCTTAATCTTGATTATTATGGTATAACCGGATCAACGCTCAATTGGATAGGGGACTTCTTGTCTGCATGTACTCAGACAGTTGTTCTTAATGGCCAAGAGTCCGAACCTGTTGCAGTCACCTCAGGGGTGCCTCAACGAACTTACCTTGGCCCTTTCCTATTCCTGGTGTATATCCATGACCTGCCTGATGGCGTTTCTTCCACCCCTCGCCTTTTCGCTTAAGACTGCTTGTTGTATAGGACCAAAGTGACTGCACCACCTTACAGCGTGACGTGGATAAGCTCCAAGCTTGGGAGTCAGAGTGGTCCATGCAGTTCAGTGAAGGTAAATGCGAGGTACTCCACATAACTAATAAGCGTATATCAATAATAGCCCCCTACTTTATTCATAATAAGGCACTTACTCTTGTAGACAAGGCCAAGTACCTGGGTATTACAATTAATAACAAACTCCAGTGGAAACCACATATAGTCTGTGTCATTAAAAAGGCCAACTCTGCGCGTACCTTCCTGCAACGTAATTTCCATGGGTGTTCATCAGAGGCCAAGGCCTAATGTTATAAAACGTAAATAAGACCAATCCTGGAGTATGGTTCAAACGCATGGGACCTCCATACGCATTGAAGTACCACCATCGTGGACAGACTTGAGGCTGCCCAAAATAGATGCGTTAGATTCACCTGCAGCAACTGGAATTGCTGCAGTAGCGTATCAGAAATTAGGGTGCGGTTGGGCTGGGAGACACTCCAAGAACAACGTGCCCGCGCTCGTGTTACAATGATGTACAATATATTGCACGGCAACATCGATATACCCCCTAAATGTTGCACTGACTCTCCTTCATACTATTCAACTAGGGGCGCCAGTATAAAATACCTCGTCTCTCACTGCAACAAAAACGTATATAGCAATTCATTCTTTCCTGCAGTCCTTTCATATTGGAATGCACTCCCAATATATATCACGAACGCCGCTACTGTTGCAACATTCCAGCATGGGCTCATGAGCCTAAGGCTCACGTTATGAGACTGGACCCCTCTGTCTTATTGCCCTCACACTCATCTGATATTAAAATTTCTCTTTTTTTTGTCTCTTTCCCATACTGATGTACCACCGTAGTTTTTATGACATGTCTTCTGTTCTTTCTTTTGAAAAGTGCGATAATACTCGCAGCCCGAGGTATGCACTGTCCCAGATCAGAATCGGAACATTAATGTTATTCCAGGTTCGGCCAGTTACCTATAGTTCCTGGCCCTCGAGTAGAGTACTAGAGTTTAGAGTAGAGGTGTGCATTGAAGATATGGGAGGACATTGATTCAATGTAGACACTAACATCACGGTTATCACGGTTATATGCAAGTTAGGGATGATTACAGTTTTATGCTATGAACTTTATTTTAGATTTGTTACCTATTTTCTTTATTCGTGATTTTACTGTATGTCTTTTTTCTTGACTCACTTATGACACCAAGTTCGACTTTGAACTGTATTCCTTATACTTCTTGCATTTCTATTTAGTCATAGTAACCATAAATATGTATAGTGTCTTTGATGGCCATTTGTTAGAAGGGCACTAGAAATCAAATAGAATTTCATTTCATTTAACGGTTGTGTTAGACTATGATTTTACTTATATGTACATTCTATTGTGTTATGCAATATAATTAGTTATCGCGCGAAATGTATATAGGCGCTTTAGAGACATACTAGTTATTAGGGCGCCTCCAAAACAAATGACTTATTATTGTTATTATTATCCATTTAACCTTCAGCCCTTGGGAAACCGCCTGATATTATATATGAAGAACATAACAGATTTAACAGTAACTATTAATTGGGCGCAGTGAATTAGTGTGATCCGTATTAGGCTTAGGGTTAGTGATATCGTTAGAATATATACAGGTGTTATGGCGGTACATCGGCGGGTGGATGTCACTAGTTCACAGCGTTATTAATTGTAATCAGCAACCTCCCTAATCACCCCGGTTTATGGAACAGGTACAATAGGTACAGCTGGGTTACTATTGTTATAAATGATTTTACTTTTAGTCTATATCTGCGACATCAAATAGAAGTAGGATTATTTTCATTTATATTTTGCGGGCTTGGTGTAAGGAATATAATTGTATTGATGAGAAATATATAGTATTATAATTATGGTTATAGTCATACTTAGTATGAACTGTGAATTAATATTTCGGTAGTCTATTTGAATTATGCGGAACGTTTTTTTTGGGTCATTATTCGAATGCATCGTTTTATTCTGAGTTGTCATTTGGATGGGACTTTTTCTTATGGCTCGTGATTCCAGGTTCCAGACAACCCTAGTTCAATTCTTGCTCTAACCCGTATACTCCCTATGGTATTTTTCGGGTAGAAAACTCCTTTAACTCATGTGCCAATGAGGGTCCATTTGTTTCGGACGCGCCCTAATAACTAGTATGTCTCTAAAGCGCCTAGGTTTTTCTGTGCATTTCTTTCCAGTTATATCTTAGCTTGTTTTTCACAGATTTTGCTAATGACTATCTTGGCTAGCTTGGTTGTCAATGCAACAACAGCCTCCAGTTAATTTATTGATCATAGTCACAACATTTAAACATTCATATCTAAGCTTAAGCAACAGTCTCAAGTGTTTATATATTTATTTTCATACGATATTTTGATTTTGATTGTTGTTGAGGAAGTATATATATATATATATACCTAATAAAAGTCTTATATATACAGGCCTACCCACTTATCTCGAATTCACTCGGACTGGCTTTAAATAATCGAGATAAACGTATTTCGACATACCCGTCCATGAAAAATCATTTACCAAAGTTATGTGTTCCATTTGTGGTTCTTTAAGTTTAATGTGAAAATGTCGGCGAAAACAAAACCGAAAACCAGGAAATGATCAAACTCTCTGATAAGTGAAGCGTAAAATAAAGCCTAAAACTAAAAG
>WURV02226058.1:0-10205 GCA_011762755.2 Epimenia babai | reverse complement strand
CCATTCCCTAATAATATTCTTATATGTATGTGTATATATATATATATATATATATATATATAGTGACCTATCCCTGTTATTGAAATATTCTTGTTACTATAGTGACCTGTCCTGAAATGCGCGATATTTCAACTGTAATTCCTGTAATTCGCTTCATTTATGGCCAACCGTATGCTGCTTCAATTTCCACGTTGTTTGCGTACTATTCAGATATTCCCTTGCATATAACAAAAACCGTCCGCTTAACGTATACTTTATCGTGACAGTACATAGACCAAATGAATCACCCGAATTACTTTATGCTGTACAATCTCGCTTATTTCTGGGGAAATTAGGCAGCCGATATGGAAGAGATTACATTTTAATAGCGCTGTAGCACTATTTGGCGCCGTAAAATTTCATTCCAATCGTTCAACGCACCGAATTCGGCATCGTTATCATATTGCCAAATTTAAAAAACTCAATTATACATCGTTACAAAAATTAATTGGCGAGGAATCGCTATCATTTTCTCGTGCCGTGAGTCATTAGGCAATTAATTAGAGCGCAATTACTCATCGCCATGGCTACGGCTTTATAGATCCCGATGCCATTAGTGGTACAGGCAATGCTCGTAAAGTGCGACAATAAATGCAGGACTGTGGCTACATCGTTTGGTTGTATTGTAATGATTCGCGCACCGGCAGCGTTCCGCGTTTATTTATCGCGCATCTGCGACGTGGCCGCGCGTCCGACGGTCGCATACCGCCGCCGATTGAGTAACGACCGAGTAAACTCGCGTCTCGTGCGTGCGCTACCGACCCGTGTGCTTGTGCGGTAAAACGATACGGGTATTTATCGACGGTATCAAGGGCATTGATCGGAGGAAGTGAACATTAAAACTATTACAATCTCCCATTATCCCGCGTGTTCCGCAAAGCCTTTAAAAGCCGTTCGTTTTACCGCGGCTGTGTCAACCGGAAGAAAACGTGACCCGACCGCCGTTTCTGATACAATACGATCCGCCATCTTGGAAAATACCGTCGTCGACTACGTGGAACGACGTGCAAATATCAAGTTAATTCGCCAATTAATCAATAATCGTGGACATCTCTTTTTTAATCAGTGTATTAATTAGTATATCATGTTAACAAAGTCGCACAATGTACCTTTAATAAGAGTTGAAAACTGCAAATATTATATCTCAGATTAATGTTCAAGGCTATATATAGTGTCTCTAATTACTCTTTTAAGTTATTTATTTGTATCATATCTATACACTAATAAAAAATTTTATTCGTAAAAGGAATAAATATTCTATTCTAATAAATAAATAGAAGCAACGTATGAAGTAGCAATTCTCCGTAAGCCAACATCCATGCCTATTTAATTAGTATATAAAAGAAGAGAAAATATTGCATACGCGTGTTACGGTAAGGATGACCCAGTTGCTCTCATCGTTCGCTGTAAGTGATGCAACAAAGTTGCTATGTTGCTGCTTTACCTGGGTGCATCTTACATCCGCACGAGTATGCAAGGTGAAAGCGACCCGAGTGACCCGAATGTCGAATCGGTACGAATCGGTACAAACTGGCGACGGTTGTATCGTCGCGGTGAAACCATAGGGAGACGAGACACCAATTAAAGATTGCGTTTTTGAGCGTAACATAACCGCGAGAAATCAAATCAAAGTAACATCGTCGAAAATAATAATCGAGACAACGAAACCATACGCATAATGCACTGTGTGGTAGAGATAGGGTTAGAAAAGAGGTGATTCAAGGAGGGAAGATGGAGAAGGCTGGATAATGTAAAAAATAGCGATAAAACTAATCGGTTGTTAGCCCAGTTGGTTGGTTTACCAGTATGGATCGATCTTTCTTAGTCGTAGCACAATGCGAGACCTTTTTAATTGATTAAGGAAGAGAAAATATGCTAGTGTGGCCTCGATTAATTAATTGTGGAGAAAATTAGAGCAAGTATTAGTAGAAAACGTGAATGCATCCGAACAAATAAACGTCATTCGGCTGTAAAATTTGGGGAATGGCTGTTAGGGATCACGGCTATAATTCGGCTAATGTGGCTGGTTAAGATATGTGGTATCTGGGCTAACAAGACGTGAACTAATAACGGTACCAGCGCACGAAAAACCAACATCGATGATTGGAAATCAGCGAATAAGTAACCAGACGATAAAATAGCGTATGTAAGAACGCCGACACGACTCGACGGAGACAGACGAAAAATGGCGGCATGCAGACGAGCTGACCTGTGTTATTGTCATACAAGATTCGTGAAGTGATTATCGTGCCACAGAGCGAGAACAACGCCTCAATGTCGCGTTGCGTCATGGACTTCGGTAGCCCGCATATATACAAGTTAGCACCTTTTATGCTCTCGCTACTGGGGCGAGCGTACGATACCTAAAACATAGACAGACACACGGGGCGCTGTGTAGCGGTTACATAGCTACGCGGTTTGTACTTGAACGAAGAATCACCTGTGTTTTGGTCATAAAGAATGCGCGACGTTATGATACAGCCCATCGGCGAGAACATTTTCTCTAAATCCAACTGTGTCATAGATTTCGGTAAACCACTAATGTACAGGTTAGCCCCCTTTATACTATCGCTGCTGGGCCGAGCAAAGGAGACCTGAAATGGGCACAAATTAGTCAGAATGCAAAATAAACGAAATCAAAACAACGAAATTAACCGACGGGGAAACGCTCGTTGGTTAAACGGTGCATCAAAAGAATGCTTTAGAAGTCAGAAATGAATAAATCAATTTTGTGGAAATAAATTTTAATTAAATTAAAATGAAAAAATTGTTACGCTGGCTCTTATCATACAAAAGTGCACACCGTTAAAAATGAAATGTTGAAATTAGTGCTACAAAAACTACCTAAGATATCTGCAGAATGCGGATTGAAACAGTGAATAAGACGAAACAGTTTGACATACACACACACACACACACACACACATACATACTCATACATACACATACATACACACACACACATACACACACATACATACATACACATACACAAACATAAATTGGTCCAACAGTCCGCCTAACCGTGTTTCAGATGACAAATAGAGATGACAATATTAAAGTGAACATTAATAGTGATTATACGACACACGCACATTTGAGATTATATAAAATTAAATTAATTTAGCCGACTTGATTTCCGTCGCAGGGAAGTGATCAATAGCGAAAATGTGCTACATGGCAATAAACTACAGGCACGTTTTTAACGAATGCTTTTCACAAAGGCTTCGCGTTATTAACATTAACAGCTTGCATCGATCAGGTCGATTGGGTAATGCCATGTGTGGCTCTCGTATAGCGTCTGCATCACTTCAAATATGTCTAAATGAGGAACCGAAACTTCGACCGTACACCACCATAATTGTGCAAAAATTTACCTACTGCTGTTTTCAACGTAGTTTGGTGACACTTCGACTAAAAGGAAAGTGTACGTAAGAAAGGGGGTGAAAAGGAGTAAAAGAGTGTAAGGGAGTGAAAGGGAGTGACTTGTGGTGGTTTTAGACCTACTCAAAATACAACTGTAAACAAGAGGCCAAATATAATTATAAGTGAAAAAAACTGCCGCAAAATAAAAACCCTAAAACAAACAAAAACTGAAAAAGAAAAAACAAAAGGCCAAAGAGGCCTCCAGACACTCGGATATTAAAACAATAGGCCAGCAGCCAAATAGGCCTCAAACACTAATTTGAATATTAAAACAAGAGGCCAAACAAGCCTCAAAACTCTCATTAAGATATTAAAAATGGGCCAAAGAGGCATATAAGCACTCTTCTGGATCATTAGCGCAGAAGCTCAGGAAAGCTAAAAAAGGGCAAAGACAAGGTTAGTACTACATTATAACAGGATATGTCAGTTGCACTCACAATGTTGCAGTCTGATACCCTGTATAAATTTTACGATAATCCACTACACAACAGATCTTTCTCAAAACCCACTACACAACAGATCTTTCTCAAAACCCACTACACAACAGATCTTTCTCAAAACCCACTACACAACAGATCTTTTTCAATATTCAAGCATGAAAATCTTGCACATTTCCTGGCATGTAAGGCGCTGAGAAAATCCCAGGTATGTGCGGAAGCCGCTACCTCTCGCATGAAAGACAACACTTCTGACCACGACACCACTAAATGTGGGTACCTCCTTCAGCATAGCATATAATACGAAATGTGAAGACACATTACAGACTAACACAGGTATGAAGACGGGTTTTGGCATACAAGAATACTTTGTTTGATGTAATCAGAGAACACCCGACAAAATATAGTGATAATTGTATGCGAGAGTTCATTTGATTAGTTATCTGGGTTTACTTTAACCACTGAATAACTGTAAAAGTATTGTTAATTTACTGGCGTATAATTTACTGGCGAGTGGCCGATCGTGCAGGGAATGAGTGAATAGTCGTATGTAAATGATGGTCAATAACTTTACGCGTCACAGACTGACAGTTGCGTGCGACAATTTGGGAGATAAAGCCGGGCCCATTATGCGATGGAGGACCGGTCTGACGTAGGGCAGATGGTCACGATAATTTCGCTTTGTTATCGTTGTGCCGTTGGAACGGTAGTCCCGAATAATATATAGATCGTGTCGCACGCAATGACAGATGGGATACCGGGAGACAGCGGAGGTGTAAAGGTTTACGAGGCAACGCAAAACACCGCGGGGACGGTTTACATAATTCATGAAAACGCTAAGCCTATTACACTCGCAATACACGGAATACACGGAATATATCCTATACATCACACGCAAACAGGATATACGTCTCACACAACGATGCACGGTGGACATACAACGATACACGTGAAATACCGCAAAGGGCAAACCGACGCACAAGAATTGACTACGGTCGTGGTAGAAATCATACGCATGTTGCAATAAAGAAATCGAAATTATCGAACGTAACGTTACATGCAGAAAATAATCGAATCGAAATCAAACTAATCGGTAAGAGTTTGAGATTAAAATATCGGATGCCATGTTGAGTGAAAATAAAAAAATCCGGTTTAAGATTCTTCGCGAATTGGTAGAAGTGATGGTCCTAAATAGACAAAATTCGTGCACATCATAACGGTCGGTCATGTGTCCGGTGCCAAAATTGTTTTATTCGCTTCCGTGATTATGGGAGATGTGATCAGCAAATGATTAGAATTTTTATTCCACATTAACTTCATTATTTCTATCGGAATTTTACAGCTGTTCGTCGACGTTTGTTTTAAGTTTTTATAATCTCATGACGAGGAAAAGACTTTTTTGCTAATTCGTCGGTAATTGGAACATGATTCACATAATAAATATACAAACACATCATTAGTCTTCCAGACCGCGTGTGAATGTCTATAAATAGAACAAGGAAAAACACCGAGGTAAAAAATAGCTGACGCTTCTTCCATTAGTGGAAGTAAAGTCAATATTCATCGGACGAGCTTCCGATCGCTTTAAGATTTAGCGATCGACCACAACTGGACACCGCGGTGACCGACCGTTATGCGAGTAGTGGAGAAGCCCGGACACCACAACGGACAAGCGGGTGACCACTCACCTTGATGGTCTTGTTCTGTAGACGCAGGGCATTCAGCGTCGAGATGGCCTTCTCGGCGTCACCGGCGTGTTTGTAGTTGACGAACGCGTAGCCGAGACTCTGGCCTGCGAAGTCACCGACTATAAGTCGTTGTTCCATTATTGTATTGCCGTGTGTAAAGTATATCGGTAAATAGCCTGTATACTGTTACTGTATCTTAACGTATTATAATATGTAAATTATATATGAAAGATATTATATATTTCAGTCAAAAATTATATTTCTTCCATAATCTTATAAGCAATCTAAAACAAATTTTGAATAAGGGAACTAGTCTGAACTAAAATATTCAATAATGAGGAAAAATCTTCAAAATGCTTAAAACTCGATGACATATATATATATTATTGGAATAAATAGCTGAACTAAATAGGTGGAATATTCTAGTCAAAATGAAACTACGGTCTATGTTGAGCTGCACTGTTTGTTGTAGCTTTGAGTACATTTCAGTGTGTCTGTGACAGAAACTAGACAAGCGAGACCGCGTCTCTCGAGGCTTGGTGTCCGCATGTTTGAGATGAAGACGTAAAACTGCTTCGATAACAGATGGTATAGAGAACGTGTGCAAATGCCACAAAGTCTCTCGCCGATGTGTCTATGGAAACAATAAACTTGCCCTAACAGAGACTTACTGCAATCAACCTACCCCAATGTATCACTAAGCAGTGCCAAACTGCCCCCACTCCTAATGAAAACCCTCAACCTGTAACAGTTTGCCTCAGTAAATATAACCCATATATCATCAACCAACCCAAATAAAGCACTAACCAGCATTCCCTACACCACTCCTCAAATAAACAACCCTCATCCAAACCATTTTGCCCCAATAAATACTAATTAGGAAGAAATGGGATGAATACTAAGGTAGTTGTTGTGACGGCCTATCTTGGCCCTTTACAGTGCTAGTCTATGTGGTTAATTAATGCATTAGCCACATCAGTTATAAGATGTGGTGGAAAAGACCTTCGTCGAATCACGTCGCTGGCTCCAAATGTCTACACACAGCTTACAGTCTGCTCACTAAGTCTCTGATGAATATCTTTAATGAGATGACGAGATAGCGAACAGGTAAACGCCACAAAGGCCATCCAGAGAGCATCTGAAGCACAGCCGTATCAGGGGGAATAAAACCTTTACATAGTCAAAATGCAAGAGCTACCCAGATCGCCGCGAGCAAAGTTTCAGGCGCCTTTTGTCAGAAAAATGCCAGAGGTAGTAAATTAGCTACAACAGGAATCCATCCAGGGTTCCAGAATCCTTATGGATTCAAGTCCAATGACTACTCAAACTGCCCTGCCCCAATAAACACTAACCTGCCATAATAGACCTGTCCTTATAAATCACAAACCATAGTCAAGTTGTTTCTCAAAAACCCAGCATCCAGCTCCAATACGCCCCAATAAACCTCTAACCAATACCAACCCTGCCTTACCCATCTGCCCAGCCCTCACACACCGAATAATTCTACACCTTCCCGCACGATTTCGCCCCCGATAAACACTAACCCGTGCCTTTGTCTCGGATGAGTTTACAACTCTCGATCTCCCCGATACTGCTGAACAATGCCTTGATGTCGTCTTGCGTCATCGACTGTGGCAGATAGTTCACTATGAGATTGGTCTTGTTGATACAGTCGTCGGTGTTGGTCGCTACCGTGATCGGATTGTGCGGGCCCGCACCACCATTCTGCTGCTTGGCGTGTGCCAGCGAGTCCATCATGGCTTTTGACGTGTGCGGTAACTGAAAGTAACATCGTGGATCGTAGAGTGGATCGCGCTCATCTCAAGGCGAATGGACTGCGAATCGATGAAATGGGATTTTATGCATTTGAAACTGAAGAAAGTCTTCAACTGTTTTATGTCACTGAGCATGCACACACACACACACACACACACACACAGATGTCACTAGGATTTTAGTTAGACAGGGCACTCACTCTAGACAGTACCAGCCTATATAACCTCAGCCATGAACAAATGACAAGAAGCCGAAGAAATTCCAATGAAGACTTGACAGATCGCGTCACAATGGATTTTTATATCTTGTTACAGGCAGCCTGCCTATCTACTGACTGTATTTACGTCGAGAATCAGCTCGCCACTGATTTCACCAAGATCGAGGTAGAGTGCGTTTATAGACTGCAAGTGTAAACCAATGATGGCTCACAGAAGGCCGTTTACAACTAATGTTTATAGAGGCTGATTTCACCAAGATCGAGGTAAAGTGCGTTTATAGACTGCAAGTGTAAACCAATGATGGCTCACAGAAGGCCGTTTACAACGAATGTTTATAGCGGCTATTCAGCGCAAATACGATACACAATAATATATATGAAGTATCAAGGACATTTATGCATGAATCTGCTCTCTAATACATTCATATGAAGAAAAAAACAAGTTACTGTATCTGGCCGGCAATTTTCAACTAACACAAAGAACATAAAACTGAGCGTTAGTTTCATACCCTCCCGCTGCCAACACCCAGAAGCATACTACGCCAGACTCTAATCGCTATCTGTTACAACACTAAGCTACATCACATTCATCAGTGCCTTCAGAATGCGGTAGACTGCGCGCTGCGCCGCGGCAACAACCTATCTAGTAGGTACCCCTCCATCAACCACATACCGAAATAGAACGGAGTGCCCTGAATTCAGTAGCTAAACAACGCACGAATCTTTCTGCTTTTTCTTGCCTCAGAAAATGTGTTAGACATATACATTGTATGTACGACAAAAGGTTGACCCCCTCTCGCAATTTTTTACAATATCTCACAATATTTTACAAATCCTAACGACTTATCATACCATAAAAAGTGGACTGTTATACAACCAAAGGCAGACTAATAAACAAAAACATCACTAGCAGTAAGAGCAACTGCGAAGTTGTAAATACCAACTCACTGACATCATTTTCCATATATAATATGCAAGACTTTTATTAGGTATTCAATATCAAAAAACACCAATAGTCGAGACAAAAGGAATAAATGGCCTACTGCACACACTACACTATAGAAGACGTATCATAAGTACATTACCATCATCGTCATCATCATCATTGTCATCGTCATTATCAATATCCTACTTCCTCAACAACAATCGCAATCAATATATAGTACGAAAATAAATATATAAACGCTTGAGCACATATCGACTCCCTCACAGAAGATGTAGAGGTAGGAATCAAGTTGGACGAGGGATAGGTTCGTGTTATCATGTTCGCGCTACGTTCGTACGATTATTACAGCTCGATTCGATAAAAACCGAGGCGAATACGTGAATTGGTAGCGTAACGAGCGACTATCGTTATAATTGGCAGGTTCTCGCATTATCTGCTGCCGTAGACACGATACACACGACGTAACGCGCGTTCTCGAGATCGATCAAAAGAGTTGCCTTCAATATCAGGAGTCCAAGATTTACATCATTACGTGTATGATAGAGAGTGCCCGCAGAGCGCCGTGTCTTATACAATCGAATGTACGATAAGTAAGGTGGGATGCGTAAATTACGGTCGCTTTCTTTGAAAAGTGGGGGCAACGACTGAAGACATGATAAAATTATTACATAAGTAAATATATGCTATATTCTACTCTCATATCTAGACACTATCCTTACCGTAAGTGTCTTTGATAGCCATGTGTTAAATAGGGAACCATAAAACAATAAAATTTCATTTCATTTCATTATATCAGCTTATATTCTGGCCAAAAATAGTAATTACTGATTATAAAGAGGCTACCATAAAATAATGCAATGTGGCTCCTAGCTCATTTACTTCCCTATGTCATAAAGCATGAGACAGGCTTCAGACGTTTATCGTTAAATTAATAACTGAAATTTTAGTAAAGCTTGTGGGATATGCAGCCTTCTAACATAGCCTGATAGCCTGGTCGTGTATTATTATTATTATTATTATTATTATTATTATTATTAAATATGTAACGCCCCCCCCCCCCTTCCATACCAATTACTGAAATAAATAATGGTGATTAAATTTTATGACGGTAGTCGTAGGAATGAATGAACGAATAACTTTCGAATAAAATTCTGGTAGCGATACATTTCATGTATATGGCGACTATAAAGGGTAGGACTATATCCGATGGAAGAGCCGCACAAATTGAGCTCTAATGCTGGTAAATTGATGGAGGCAATTAGGGTAATGGATGGACACCAGGATTGCAGTTGACATATAAAGGAGCGATGAAATTGATATGTAATCGCAATGCAGAGATGGATCGTTCATTACGAATAATAGCGAATATGGCCATTAGCAAGTTTGGGACGGTGCCGAGATGCGGCGGAGATGTGGCGGAGATGTGCCCGGATTACGGTTAAATTGGCGTAAGCGACACGAGTGACCGGCGATACATTTACGTAAATACGAATAGACGGGAACGGGATGGCTCAGTGGTAGAGCGCTGGCCTCTGAATCAGAAGGTGGAGGGTTCAAATCTGGGCAATGCCGTAGTGTTTTTCCGTTGTATCATTGGGAAAGGTACTTTATCCCGATTGCTCTGGTCGACTTAGCCATAAATAAGTACCGGTGAAATTTCTTTGTGGCAACGCAAA
>WURV02226046.1:0-24820 GCA_011762755.2 Epimenia babai | reverse complement strand
GCTGTCAAACACACTTTACATGAAACAATAGCCTAATGGTCTAAGACTATAATGGAATTACTTAAATTATAGAAAATTAACCTCTAACAGTATACAGGTAATACAGATTAATGTTAAATAAAACCGTGTACATTTAGAGTAAACAAGAAATGGATAACAATGTTGAATAATTCGGTGGAAAACAGAACATATATCGAAAAAAGGAAAATAGAACAAATATCCGAGGGCATATCTCAATAAACTTATTTTCGCTGATGTTGTCTAGTTATTTGTGTTTTATTGTGTTTTATTAAGGGCATAAGGGGGAATGTTGATGGCAATTTTGCCATTTATTATCATGTGCATCAATTTTAGTCTGGCTACAAACTATGTTTCTGTAGAGGCTGCCAATCTAGGTACTTGAGCAGTGATGTTACTGTGCCTGATTCTCTACTGAAGTTGTGTGTTACAAAACAACTAGCTTTTCATTGGATATTCTCTGTTTGTTGAATATGATTAGTTTAATAAGGGCCCCATACACAGGATGCATACTCAAGTAGTGGTCTTACAATGATTGTGAATGCGTGCGGCTCCATAATTTTTCAGGGCAGTTCCACAAATTCCGTTTTATAATATCTAGGGATTTTGATGCCATATTTGTTGCATTATTTATGTGGTTATCCCAATGAAAAGGGCTATCTATTTCTATAGATCAACATTAACCCTCTCACTGTTCTATCCCACAAAAATATCCATGAGGCCATCTTTTTTGACATGATACTCCTGAACTATGATTTGAAAGCAAGGTAGCTATATGTTTTATTTGTGACTTAAAGGGAAAAGGGGAAACGGTGAGGTTTTAGTGCAATTTTATTAATGGTTGTAATTGTCAGTTGCACTTACAGTTTTGCCTTCTTATACCCTTACGAAATTTTAAATTTTACCACAACCCACTTCACGACCAATCTTTTCAATTTTCAAGCGTAGAAATCTCAAATCCTGCTTATTTCCTGTCCTGAAGAACCCAGAAAAATTTCAGGTTTGAGAGGTGTGGGTTTCCATGTCAGCCATATCGCGAAATGCGAAACAATTCATCATTGAGTAATGAAGGTAAGGCGAGTTTTAGTAAATACCGTATATACTCGCCTGTAAGTCGATCCGCCTATAAGTCGACCCCCCAACTTTGGCCGACGAAATCGTGGTTTTGCTCTTGACCCGCCTCTAAGGCGAGGGTGGAGTTTGAGGGTGCTACCCCTTCTTCAGTCATTCACGGCGTTCGGCCGTCATTATAATTTGGATGGGAAACTTACCCTATGTTGTATTCTTAATAAATGTGACGAACGCAAAATGTGTTGATTATATTTTTTATTGCAGTAATATAAGGCCTATCGATATATAGATATATGCCATCCAAGACGTCTGAAGGTACGTATCAGTATATTTTTACTGCCCAAAATTTTATAAATTTTTATTGACTCGCTTGTAAGACGAGTGGGTAGACTTTAAGGATTGAAATTTTGTCTTTAAAAACCGTCTTATAGGCGAGTATATACGGTAGGTAACTATACTGTATCTGGTGTAATCTAAGTAATCGTGCATTTACAGGGCTGGTTGTTCCACAGAGTCGTCATTGTTTTATCACTGTGGGGGGTGAATCGCGGCATTGGACAGAGGGCGGCGTGTTAATCTTCGACGATTCTTACGTACACAGCGTGAAATACGACGATGTACTTACGCGATCACAGAGCGGCACACCGGACACAGTAGATAAATACAAGAATGCAAGATACCTACCACAGAAGCATAATGAAAAATCTTTCATCAATAAACATCATGTGGAAGATCCAAAACCGTTCTTCGACGATCAAATACGAGCTGTACTCATGATTGACCTTTGGCACCCAAATCTAACACCAACGGAGCAATTTATGTTGGGTTGTATGTTTTCCTCGGACTACTGACTATTTTTAAATTAATTTAAATAAGGGCCCTCTTTAAATATACTACGTAATGTAAACGTGTTACTGTCCATCTTATTGGTGCTTACCTCCATCTCATCATCTTATTCCACATGAGTATCACAAAAAAACAAAAAAATAATGACATGGAACAATGGATGTATCAAGAGTTACACTAGGCCTGATATTATAATGGTTAAGAAAAAACTATTGCCTAAATTATGTATACACATAAGTTTGGGAAAAGTTAACTCAAGATTTTGCATCACATAGTACTGCTGAAAGGTATAATGTGCAGAAGGATCATTGTTGCTAGGAATCTTGCTATCGCAGTTTTTACAGATTCGACATGAATCGGCTGTCTGCTGGCTTTCTGAACTGATGACGAAAGGGCAACTCTCTGCCAAGACTCTGTGGTTTGCTAGACTAACATGATTTCTCCAGAATTATAAATAAGACCAACTCGTTCATTGCGTTAACCGCAATATATAAAACGGAAAAAAGCGAGGTTTTAATACGACTTTAGCAATGATAGTAAATGTCGACCGCACGTACAATATTACCTTTCTCTCATGCTATAAGGAAATGTTGCAATGATTCATTTAAGGGCAAATCCTTCTAAGAATCATGCTCGTATCCCTTAACGGGAGGCGCAGGAGAAATCCCTGGTTTGTGTTGATTTAAAATTGCCAACTCTCAAATGAAAGGCTGCGCTTCTAACTACCACTGAATGTATACAATTAGGTAGTAAGGTACGTATTAATTTCAACAAATAGAAATTCAATTTAGGAAATATATTTGAGACAATTTACCGTATTTCATTATTCTTCCAACAAGTTCTTATTGTATAGGCTAGCCCCGCCAAGTGTCAGAGATGGCCTTGAGACTGACAGGTAATCTCGGTTTATTACTACTCTCACTCATCCACTGCATATTCATCACCCACGATCGATTTTCGAGTTAATACCAGACTCTATGTAATAGAAATCATGTCTCAGGAAATTGTCTACAGAGATCAGTTTATTGTGGCATATTAATTATAATTTATTGTGACATAGTATATCGGTACTGTACATTTATTTAATTGAAATTCCAAATTTCATGCACAGAATCAATAATCTTGCCTATCTTACATTAAAACATAAAATCATTAATTCCAATTCTGCGTTTAGGTGTTAGGTGACAAATTCCAGGTTGAAAGGAGAGAAATGCATAGAAAAAAACCAAAAAAGCAATGTCAGACCCACCAAAGAGCAAGGTTCCTCTCTGAATTTCTCTTCTGTTACTCCTGTTATCCATAGATCTACAATGGGTAAAGCCCCCTCCCCCACCCCGTTAATTATTGACTCCACCTATAGCGTGTTAGACAATTAACCTCAAAGTGAAATATATAACATGTGTTTATATATCTTACTCAACATATAATGTCAAATAACTAAGTAAGCATGTCTACGTGATATACTATCAAAGTTATCGTCAGTCACATTCACAATGATTTAATAAAAAATTAAGTTGTTACGAATTCTCACGAAAACTACGATCCCAATAATGCACTTCAGGACAACCTTCTCCCCATGGTTCAAAGTTCAAACACAGCAACTTGCGTATTTCTTATACAGTACAAGTACATACAAGTGGAAGGCATGGGGAAAATTTTCCTCGCGTTCTTGATTCGATCCGCGGACCTCTTGCTGCAAAATGCGTGGCTCAACCGCTCACTTGTAGCGTCGATATAAAGTTAATATATAAAAAATAATTTTTCAAAAATTTATAGCTGGACAATAAAATCCCCCGAAATTTTTTCAACTAAATTATTGGAATAAGTAAAATATAAGTCAATAAACATTCCCTTATTAATATCAGTATAGAGTTCTTTGCCCTTGGCAATAAACTACACTAAAAGGGAATAAAAATTATAATTGAAATTATACAATCGTAATATTCATTCCTTATTATATATAATGAATAAAGTAAAAAAATATGTGGCAAATAATATACTTGCATAAATAATGAAAATAGCTATATAATGGATTGTAAAAGGTCGTGGGAAGGCTGTTTCAGGCACTCATTTTTTTTCTTTCCTTGTGTATGTCAATGAAAAGTCCTTCTCGGGTAACGAATGTCCCATCGGGTGGTCCTGTTTATTATTTTTGTAGCCTTTGACTAGATGCTATGAGATCTCAGATAAGGAACTTGCGTTTCGTGAGGTGTGTCTGTTTACATGACATTCTCAGCTATACCTGTATTCATTTTGCCGCAGAAAAATGACTCCTGTGGTGTCTAGTGGCTGACGGTTTATTATTGGTTACTCATCCATGTATTGGTCACGTCCTAGATTAACCCTCGTCTCGGTAGATTTCAATGTATGACATGTCTATAGTAAGCATATTTCTAGTTTCAGCAGTACGAGGGTTAAGCTAACAACGTCAATTTATAGTCCATCATCATGCTTGTAACAGATATCTGTGTATATCGCTGGCTATGATAACGAAATTTAAACATCAGTGGTTCTAAAAAACGGTGTTAAATACCTAAATGCACTGGAATAATCTCGTCCCTGTAGCTGAGTTGGTAGAGCACCAGACCGGTTATCTGGAGATCATGGGTTCGAGTCCTGTCAGGGGTATAGGTTTTTTTCTGTGTATTTCATGCACAGCTCTTCAAAGAACCACATTGGCTGCCCCTATAACCATAACTTTAGTTCAGTAACAGCAACACCCAATCAGCACTTTTGGTGCATATGTTCTAGCATTTTCGCAGATAAATATCACTGGCACGTAAGTAACCAATCAGAATAAATAACATTGCGCAATTTGTGTTTATTTGTACTCTATTTCCTTGTCTGGCAGTCGTTTCTTCACCACCTGAGTGATTCAAGGCATTCCCAAATTGAAAAACCAAAAAAGAATATCACCAGTGACCAGATTGATGATCCAAATGCATTGCTTTAGAAAACTAATAAAATATCAAATACTTAACACAAGTGTAAAAATATACTCTAATACACAATTGGTATGGATTAAAGCCTCAATTATTAATTAAACCATATATGAATATAATAAAATGAACTATTGCAATGAGGACAAAATAAAACAAGGTGTTAATAGTAACAGACAACAAAACTAATAATAAATAGTTAATAAATATAACAGCAACATCATTTGCATCCACTGTGATTTTGAGTAGCTTCACGGTTACATTTCGCTTTATCGTCCTGATTGCTAATAGCAGACGAAGAATATCCCGGCTTTGAGTCAGAGTAGTTCCCCTTGAGCCAGACATGCTTATTGCCGTCGATATAGTGTCGGAAATGGCGTATAACTCGACTTCCGATTGAATCGTATGACTCTGGCATGACCTGCGAATAAAATATAAGTTTTTATAAGCCTGTAACTGTTGACGTTGTTGGTAAGTTATTTCCGGAAAGATCCCTAGCAACAATGACCATCCTGCAAATTATACCTTTCAGCATTACTATGTGATCCAAAATCTTGAGTGCACTTTTCCCATACTTGTGTGTATACATAATTTAGGCAATAGTTTTTTCTTAACCATTATAATATCAGGCCTAGTGTAACTCTTCATTCATCCATTGTTCCATGTCATTATTTTTTTTTTATTTTTTTTTGTTTTTTTAATATACTAGGAGTTGAAAACTAGGATTAAAGCCCTTGTTTATAGGTTTTTGCCCTTTCCACAATCCTTCCACGACAACCTTGCCATATATCTCTCCTAGCTTTACAAGACATAAAAAAGCGTTAGTTGAGAGCGCGCTAGATGCAATTTTAGTAGAAATATCGCTATAGTTAGATCATCCTGATAGGTCATTTATGAGTTTCTCAATTGTTAAAAAACTGATGCCTTGTGAAAGATACCGCAAGATATCAAATCATGAAAACAATCTCACAAAACATCTGTCTTGGTAAGAAGTAGCCTGAGTCAATCATTGAGAATAGAACAACAAACAAAAAGATAATCATTCGTCGATCAAAAAATGTAGGAACTAAAGTTAATGGAGAGCAATTTTTCATTGAAGAATCCAGAACTATTATAACAACCTCAGTTTCTATTTGCTCGGATCCGATCTTCAGCCCGGCTTTATACAGTTTTTTCTCCTTGGACGCATGGACTCCACGACTACGGATCGTCCCCAGCAACTCGAGATCCAGCTGCTCCAGAATGTCTTCCTTTAGAGTGACTACATCGCTCCCAGAGTCCACCATAAATTCTGCATCAAACATAATACTGTAAATACTCAACATACCATAGAGAGAGAAAGCGGATTCAATTACCTGGAACTGCCTATTGGTTGACCTTTCTATAGTGGGGGTGCAAGTGATAATTTCGTCCTTATGCACAATAGTGCCTACCACAATATGACCAATGCACAATAATGCCTACCACAACTTGGCCAATGCACTGTAATTCCTACCATAATTTAGCCAATGCACAATAATGCCTACCACAATTTGGTCAATGCACAATAATGCCTACAATCTGGCCGATGCACAATATTGCCTACAATTTGGCCAATGCACAATAATGCCTACTACAATTTGGCCAATGCACAATAATGCCTACCACGATTTGGCCAATGCACAATAATACCTACCATCAGCTCAGCCCAACCAGCCATGTTTGCACATGGTGGTCTGGGCAAGTCTTACTCTCTCTTTTGTGGGTTGTATACATGGATAACTGATGGCGTTCGGTATCCCCATTAAATAGATTCAATGACTGACACATAAATTGTGCATCCAACAGAATTGCTAGTACGTACAACACTGTACCAACCTATTGATTTCACGACTGAACAATCTGCTTTCGTTGAGCTGATTTCTGCTTTGACACATAGGAAGTCATACTTGGCCTCTTGTAATTCTATCGGCCTTCCCCAATACCCGCAGGTAAGTGGAGCATCCATCTGCCGGTGTCTCTTGTTTAACTGTCTCACTGCAACAAGAGACACACTAATCAGACAGTACGTTCTGTACACTGGTGTACAACGTGGTGCGCTGGTGTACCACAATGTGGTGCACTGGTGTACCACAGGATGATTTTTCTACAGTTACATCATGAGATAGCTGACATGTTAGCGCAATGAAAGCATCCAAAATGCCGCTGAATCAGAAGGAGGAAGCTTAAGTGTTTGTTTTGCAAGAACAATCTAAACCAAGAACAATCTAAACCAAGAACAATCTAAACCAAGGACAATCTAAACCAAGGACAATTTGAACCAAGAACAATCTAAACCAAGAACAATCTAAACCAAGAACAATCTAAACCAAGAAGAATCTAAACCAAGGACAATCTAAACCAAGGACAATTTGAACCAAGAACAATCTAAACCAAGAACAATCTAAACCCGCTTCAGTCAGACGGATTATACGTCAACTGCTAGCCGGGTCGTGGGGTAAGCTCCGAGAACAATGGGCCTGAAATTGTGCGGCAAGTGCTGGCCCGATCTGCAATACTGCGTCAGCTGCTAGAGATATCCGGAGAAGCGCGTCAACTGCTAGAGATTCCTAGAACGAGCTTGACAAGTGTTTCCGATGATATGATTGGCTGCTAATCGGCGTATGTAATAAATCAATTCATTTATATATATGATGAAATACACATTACTCGGCCGATTTGTACTTAAAATCGAACAAAAATCTACAACTTTTCAAATAAGAACACATATCTCTCTCACAATACATATATTCTAACGCATTTTTTTCTAGTTTCTTGTTGATGTCCTTGTATACCTTACGCCTTTTGTAGACATTTTTGCCGTTATTAACCTGCGCGAACACGTGCTCTACCTATTCACCAGGTACGCGAACACGTGCGTCAACTACTAGCGCGCTAAACAATGGGATACCAAAACGTGTGTCATCTGCTAGCTTTTTTGGCTAGCAGTTGACGTGTATACCAGTCAGACAAGGCTTAAAATGTTTGGTGCCCGGAAAGTTCCAGAGTTTGTATATTGGCTTGAACAGTGACTCAACCTGCCCCCTTGACGCATTGCAAATCTACTTGTTTAGTAAATGCAAAAATAACTTTTGACTAATTTACCTGCCCTTTCCAACCGTTTCTTGTGACCCGGAAGAGTTATTTCTAGTTCATCGTATACAGTCTCATTTGGTAAATCCAAGCGAGAGATCCGGGTGAGATCAATTAGTTCGGATGCGATAAAATTAACGTAGTAGTAGTCCAGTCCGACCGTCTTTAACCAGTTATGAAGGTCATTCTCTGGGCTTGGAAGGTAGAATCTCGCTGCATGTGATAAATGACAAGTAGAGTCAAAATGCAGCAAAAGCAATGTGAAGTACAACCTTTATAGACTGATGGTATCAGCTAATAAAGGTTATGAGATGCAGTTTACAGTGTACGTTTATGCTAGCTACCGTATATACTCGCCTCTAAGACGGTTTTTAAAGGCAAAATTTCAATCCTTAAAGTCTACCCCGTCTTACAGGCACATCAATAAAAAGGGCCCAACTTCGTCGGTGTTACAGACATCAATCGGCGTTCCCATGAGCCAATGTTTTACAAAGAATGTATTCATTGATCTTTTATGTAGACTATTGTGTTTTTATCTCATAATATTGTTTTATCAATAACAAAGAATGACTGAAGAAGGGGTAGCACCCTCAAACTCCACCCTCGACTTATAGGCGGGTCAAGAGCAAATCCACGATTTCGTCGGCCAAAGTTGGGGGCGGGGGGTCGACTTATAGGCGGATCGACTTACAGGCGAGTATATACGGTATTCAGTGCAGAAATAATACCTTCAATACTCGTATATCAGTATCACTCGGGAAGAATTTTATTATCCTATCTACCAGTGTAACCATTTTATAGATGGGTCTTCTCTACAAATCAGTAATTAATGACTGGATGAGGATCATCACAAAGAAGCTGACTGGTGGGCGGTTTTTAACCCATGACCTTTTGCTTACAAGATTAACGAACTTACCACTTGACTATCTGCTTCCACTATAATATTATACCATAACAGGATAACTTTATGACATCACAGTAGCCACTACAGAGCTGTCTGTCAGGTAAAAAGTAGTTGGAGATATGGGTTGGCGTATTAGCCTTATCGTATAAAACGAAAAGAAAGGAGATGGTTGGTCAGCAAAAGGCCGATTACCAGGGTAATCACCACATAGATATTAGCCATTTACGAAGCTAGCCTATATATATGCTGCGTTAACATGACAAACGAATCTACTTCTTGATTATGGTCGAGAATGGGAGAGAAAACACTAATGAAAATCGCTGAGTCTGGACAGACAGTTGAGATTTATCCTTTCACGCCAGTAGTTCCAAATGCTAAAACACATCTTATATGTACAGTAAACTCGAGTAAATTTACGATAGTTTATGATTATGTACAATTAGATGATGAAATAGCACAGTGGTAAGCGCAAAGATATCATCCAAAGAGCACATGCCGGAGATAAGAAGTTTTTACATTAGCACACTCCATGGAGTACCCACAGCCCCATGGAGTGCCCAGAGCCCCGTGGGTAGCTGAGGTTTAAGGCATTTATCTGAAAAAAAGCCACGGGTTGTATAGTGACCAGAGCTGGGACAGATTACAGGTCTTCTGAATTTCAATTCACTTTCTCAATCTGCTTGGAACTAAATAATAACAGTATATACGATTAGCTATCTGCATTCTATCACTTTAACCCTTAGCACTCTGTTGTCACGGACTTGTATTACTTCAGTAATGTGATGTACAGTTGCCAGTGTGGTAAGGGTTAATTCCATCTGACTTGATAGAGAGGTAGTTCTGGAAAGGTCATAATTATATTTGTCATGTGTAAAATAGTAACACTGATACCTTTACTACAGTACCTGCTTTCAGAATGTCATTTCTATGACTTTCATTTGTTATAAGAAGAGAGTCCAGATCCGCGTCATCTAATCCAGGTATATCACTCTCACGGTCGTATCCTTTCGTCATAAAAATATTATAATACATTTCCAGATTTAAATCTCTTAAAAAGTTCTTTATGCTTTCGGACATACTTTGAGTATTAGTAAATGCATAAATTTACTCAAGGCTAATGTCTAACTACAACTTTTGTAACAATATAATATTAATATAAATTATTTCACTTGCTATCGTAAGCGTAGTATCCCAATAATAATATAGTTCTCCATAGCGTTATCAGTATAGCGGGCTACTCGATATATGTCCTTTATCTCCTTTTGAACTCATTTACTGTAATTTAATATACCCTAATATTGTCTAAATGAAGTGTTTGTGCAAGAACTGACAGGAACGATCGAATGTTGGAATAATGCACTGACAAGTACATATACAAACGATTTTATTCCTTTCATTGCCGTGGCTGTATTGTCCGTATCAATACCGGTAACTCACCCACGTTGGTTTGTTTAGACTTGTTAAAAATCAACCTTGACCAAGATGTTCTTGAATAGATTAGCCAATGAGGATGCCGTATTTCTTATTAATGCTTATTTAGAACAATATTTTCGAATGACGTAGAGGTTTTCCATTTGGGGAACACCGGCGCATACCATTGCTGATTTAGTGGTGTGCCGTCCGCCGCTCTGTGACAGCTCGACAACGTGTCGTCTCAACTCTCAACTGTCGCAGCAGTCGGCTATCAAGTGTCACATTCGTCGATTATTTACCACTACTCACGGCACTTATTTGTATAGTTGAGAGATTTTTTATCCCCATATAATTTAAATAAAGAGATGTCATCGAACGATACCGAAAGCTGCCATAATGGTGGAAAAGTAGCCTTGATTACAGGCATCACAGGCCAGGTAAAATTCAGATAATTATTAAATCAGAAAAAATCCGTTTAATTTATCAGATCAATAGAGATATAGTGCTATACAAAATTAGACAACGTGGCATTGACTCTCAATCAACGGAATATCATTCATCATACTGTATTCTATTTAACTAAGAGAGACGGTCTTTGTATTAAATCATACCAAATTATCAATATATATTCGATCAATGGATGGATATTATAAATTTTATTCCTTTTACTTTTGCCTTTAATTAAAACTTTTGTAAGCTGCCTATTGATCGTTTGTGTGCAGTTTAAATATAATTGAGCTCTATACATCACTTGGTCTTGGCCCAAATGAATGCGATGTTTGAGTTAAACTTTAACAATAAATAAATATTGCTAGTTATATTTCCACTTTTGTTACGATTCAGGATGGCTCTTATCTGGCAGAATTTTTACTCAGTAAAGGTTACGAGGTTCGTATATCGTGTATTACTAGTTTAAGCTAATATGTAAGACAGAGTAGGACTTTTTGAGTGATTGAAATTGAAAGATTAATCTAAAACTACAATATATATACTATATGCACATATGTATTATCTGTCATTTCACACCAGTCTTAGATAGTGTTTTTCATCTATGGCAATAAGAACACTTTAATAAAATTTTTTAATAAAATAGAGGAAATTGGGAATGCACTGTTGTAGCTCATGGTCAATGGGAGTATGTGGCCACATTAATTCTGATACGCGTATAGATATGCATTAACCCTTACCGCACTGACAACTGTATATCACAGTACTATTACAGTACAGTTCTGTGACAACAGGGTGTTAAGGGTTAAGACCATTATGGCCTAGTGTGAAAAAATATATTACTCATACATGGAGGAATTGCAAAGAAGTCCACTCCTGTTGATAGCGACTTGAACCCCATCAGCCCAATGGGGGTCTAGGTAGCTCTTGAAGCGCAGTTATGTCAAGGCTTCCCTTTGACGTGGTTGTGCTTCAGGTCATCTGTAGTTACCTCTCCAGTTGTCATCGTTTTGCTAATAATCATCAACCAACTAACTTAAAAATGTACATAAAAAATAAAGTTTTAACAATCCTGTTCAGCTTTTTTGTATAAGATATACCTGACAGATAGTGACAGGTAAAGCATGACACCTGAACTTGTGGCATTTTCAAATCAATAAGTAAATAAAGGGAAAAGTAGACTTTAAAAGTAGATTTTTTGAATAGGAATTCCACCTTACCAATGTCTCTTGGTCTCGCTTCAAGAGTAGATAATTTCTGTGTAGCAAAGCGAATGAAATATTATATAAAATTGTGATCATTATTTTTTATCATGATTCAGTTTTAATAATGCCATCCAGGTACATGGCATTATTCGTCGTGCCAGCAGCTTCAATACTCACCGTATCGAGCATCTCTATGCCAACATCCGCAGCCACGTCCAGGGGCGTATGTGATCCTATCCTATTATTACTATTATTATTTTGACTATTTACTCGGTGTTTTATATGTTAATTGTGAAATCCATCCCTGTCCATATTGTGGAATGCGACCTCAGATACAGTGTAAGTACTTCCTGATGTGTGTCTATTGACACCCTCAGGTATATCCACTCCTTTTTTTACATCCCAAGCATAACTAACCACTAACACATCATTCAAATATCTCAGCACTTTAAGGTAAAGCTGAGGTTTTGGTGCTACTTTATAATTAAATGTCCGTCGCACGTACAACATTGTCCCGTTACATCCCTAAGATATTTTTATAATAAACCGTTCCACGACAAATCTTTCTCAATATTCAAGCATGAAAATCTTACTCATTTCCTATTGTGGAAGGCGCGGGAAAAAATCCCTGGTTTGTGCCGGTTCGAACTCGCAAGCTCTCGCATGAAAGGCAGCGCTTCTAACCACTGCACCACTGGCACCAACTTACTATATGCCGCAATTGATGATTTGGTGCAACTATTTAAGAATGTACAATGTTACATCTTTTCATTATTAGCCAGCGATACACGCAGGTATCTGCAACAAGCAATGATCGACTGTATGAATTAAGGGGAGAGAAATGCACAGAAAAAAACATGTGCATTTCTTTCCAGCTATTGCTAGAACTACATTGGCTACCCCTATTATGCATAAATAAAAAAGCCGAGTTGCGGTGTATGAAATATTAACATGATATTAATGTAATAGGGTGGGGGTAACCATTGTGGTTCACAATTAAGGGGAGAGAAATCCGCAGATAAACCCATCACGTGTTATGAAAAAAAATTGCTGTCCTGTTATGATAAGTATTAACACAACCTATCACATTTATAAGTAGTGGAGACAGAAAGTATATACCAGAAGCGTATTAATACACGCCCACAAGCGTTGCATGTTGAAGACTTTATACTATTCACGTTTCTATGACTACAGGCATGATCCTGCACTACGGTGACCTCACCGACAGTACCTGTCTAGTGAAGATCGTCACTCTTGTCAAGCCTAATGAGATTTATAACCTAGCTGCCCAAAGTCATGTCAAGGTAAGAATATTCCAACTATTTCATTTATTTATTAATTGATCATTCAGTCATATTTCTCATGTGTTTCTTTCATTTGTTCATTTATGTATTTATTCATTCCTCCCATTTTTTTATTAAATCTATCTAATTAAATTTAAAATTTATTCATTAATATTTATATTTCTTTTAATTCTTAATTCTCAGGCACTTCTTAATTACACGTGAATATCTTTTTTATCTAAATTTATTGCTGAAGTATTATGCTAAAACATCACATCATTCACATCTATTTTCTGAGATAGCCACAAATGCACATAACACATTCTCCTTGTAAATGCACATTAACACATTGTCATTATGAATGCACATAATACATTCTCATTGTTATTGCACATTAACACATTCTCATTGTGAATGCACATAATACATTCTCATTGTGAATGCACATAATACATTCTTCTTGTGAATGCACATAATACATTCTCCTTGTGAATGCACATAATACATCCACCTTGTGAATGCACATTAACAAAGTATGATGTGCCTATAATTCGTAGTTATTTTTGTGGATCCAAAATTCGGTTTAGGATAGGATATTTAAAAGTTGACATCATGTTGTGTATAATGATAGTTACTTTCAAGAAATCATACGAGTCATCCACTGTAAATACTAAGGAATAGCTAAAATAAAATATTTGGATATATTTTTAATGTCTTAATGTTTCTTAATAACTATAACATTTGGTTGTCATGATGGCATGTCAAATTTATTAAAATACAAAATTTTCTAGTTAAAATTGACTCAATGTGCATAGGTCAAAGTTGGTTTTTATCCCACCCAATAATCATTACTAATGATAACATATAAAGCATAACCGTGTATGCTGTGAGTGGTATGGTCTGCTTTTAAAAAAAATTTTTCTTTAAAAATGGCCCTTGGCTAAAAAGTTCTCCCACTTTCCTAACTGTGTCGTGTCAAAGGTCAGTGTATAAGTGTATCAGTGTATCAATCTTCACCGGTCAGTCACGCTGACTGGGTTTCTGTGATTTATGGCTGCACATTCTGGGTTACTGCTACTAAGGCATGCATTTAGTTGGACATATTTAATGAAAGGTCATCTTATTGAAATGTCATCTTATAGAGGGTGTCCCATAAATTTCCATAAACACAGAATAAACCTAACTTTTTTATTTTAAATGGCGCCAGTGGTGTAATGGTTAGAAGCGTTGCCTTTCATGCAAGAGGTTGTGAGTTCGAACCAGCACAAACGAGTGCCTTCCACAGTAGGAAATGAGCAAGATTTCCGCGCTTGCATATTGAGAAAGATTCGTCATGGTATAGTTTATTATAAAAATATCTTAGGGATGTAACAAGACAACATTGTATGTGCGACTGACATTTAATTATAAAGTAGCACCAAAACCTCCCCTTTTCCCTTTTTCTCGTCAACACTTTTCTTTTTCAAGACTCTTCAATGCCAAAGAACACACATGTTCAAACAGACGCGGAGTTACACTAAGTAGAGCGCTACTTCATACTTATGTAGTACCCGATGTGATGACACATACGTGCCAGTAGAGCCGGTGTTATGCCTGTAATGGCATCGATGATGTGTTAAAAACAATACAGTAACTTATGGTTTGCCCCCATAAAATGTAGTGTAACTTACGGCCCGTCCCCGTTAAATGTAGCCTTCACCTGCTACCCTTGATTCACGATTTTTTTCGCTATATTACTCTCCTGTTAACACTAAGTAGAACACTAGTTTACCCCCATGAATATTCATGAGTACCCAATGTGATAATGACATTGGTATGCACGTCAGTTACATGTTACACCATGACCCAATCAATAAGGGATTATACCTGAGATACCAGCTGACTTTTCTTAACAGTTTTCACTATGAATGGCGTTACATGAAGCATGACAATAAGTGCTATTTTATTTTAAACGATATCGCATTAAAAGGGTGTCACTACGGACAAAAATTTTAAAATCAAATTAGCTGACAGTGTTAGAACTATTGAATGAAATGGAATCTATTCGATTAAAATGTACTTATTAGCTAAGCTGTCAAACATACTACATGAAACAATAGCCTAATGGTCCAAGACTATGATGTAATTACTTAAATTATATAAAATTAACACCTAATAGTATACAGGTAATGCAGATAAATGATAGATACAATTATGTACATTTACAGATGACAATGTTGAAGTGAACTACAGTGAAGGTAGAACAAATATCGAAAAAAGGAAATCATATCTAAACAAAGTCGCTATAAATATAAAAAATTAGTGGATTAGTTAGATTTTGTCTCTATATATGCGCATAATTTATTTTACTTAAAGGACAATATATTTATTTGATTTCCATTGTGCCGTCGCATAAGTGAACACTCCCGGTACCTCCTTTCAACATCGTGTATTTTTCAGGTGTCTTTCGAAATCGCTGAGTACACTGGGAACGTGGATGCTATAGGTACCTTGAGGTTATTGGATGCGATACGGACGTGCGGGATAGAGAAGACGGTGAAGTTCTATCAGGCCTCGACGAGCGAACAGTACGGCAAGGTCGTTGAGATTCCGCAGTCGGAAACGACGCCGTTTTACCCAAGATCACCCTACGGTGCGGCAGATGTCCGAGATGTTTCCATATTCGAACAACATCGTAGTTAAAATAATCAGTTTGCACTAATTTTGTATTTATTACTATTTGATGGAATGAAATGAAATTCATTTCATTAAAGTGTACTTATTAAGCTTAGCTGTTAAACATTACTTGAGTAAACACAAAGAGTGCGATAGACATCATGCAGAGAGCATGTGAAATGCAGAAACATCTGAAGGTAGATCTTATATAACCACACCGTAAGGTCTGTCCAGACCCCGTGGGTGGACTGGGTTAAAAGTGCTTTTTGCCCGAAAGACATAAGTAATATATTAGCTAGATGTGAGATCAAACCAGTCCGTTCATTTAATTTCAGCAATTTAGCCAGGCTAATTGTCTCCTATACAACCTGTACCAAAATTGTTAATTCGGAAGAAGGCCCTAGGAATATGTCCCACGCCTTTTTATAACATCGGTTACGTTAGTGCGTTATACACAAGACCACATAGACATCTCGAAATGTACTTGTGTACTATGTAATATTTTAGGAGCGGCCAAGCTATATGCGTACTGGATCACGGTGAACTATCGTGAATCGTACGGGATGTTCACCTGCAACGGTATCCTGTTCAACCACGAAAGTCCTAGAAGAGGTAGCTGTTCCATTCCGCAGTGTTGTTATCGTGTCTTTAGGCCCAGAAGATATCGCTAAAAATTATGGAATGATAATTTGGCATGAATTACCGTAGGTATCTGTATCAGAGTGTACGTTCCGAAACGACGTTGCGTTGCTCGAGAACAAAACTTGATTTTCAGGTGAAAATTTCGTGACGCGAAAAATTACCCGCGCCGTGGCTAAAATACATTTGGGTGATCAAGAATTTGTCGAGCTTGGCAATCTGGATGCAAAGCGTGATTGGGGTCATGCTAATGACTACATAAAGGTGTGTTTATTAAATAAACTTGGTTTATCCACCTGAGCGCCATTTCACCTACGATATTAATGACTATTTGTCTTAATATTTGGCAATATCACTAGAAATCCTGGACTTTAACATCTCTCTGAAAGGGAGGTAATAACTATTATTTCATAGTGATGGGCAATAGTAGAATTTCCAGTGCAGTGAACTAGTGCGATCCACCTAGCGATATTCTGTCATTACACCAGCATCTATCCTAACGCTATCACTATTTCTAACCCTAAACTTAAGCCGGATCTCACTAATTCACTACGCAAAATTTCCTATTTATCGTCATTTCGATATTGCTATTCATATATGTTGATATAAGGTCCTATTTAATGAACGATTGAATATGCTAATATCACTCATCGTTGAAAACGATGGTCAAAATATTAGATGATTACCATTTTCGATATCTTTTTGTTGATTTCCATTTGTCGGTGAAAGTGAAATTGCAGACACTGGTTAGTTTATTAGTTAGGCTAATTATTGATTTTTACCATGTTATCGTAGTGTGGGTCATTCGTGTCCCATTAAAATACTAGCCTAACCCTTAGTTATCGGTTAGCATGATAATGAATTACCCTCTGTTATTAGAGGTGGGGAAAAACACCTAGTGTGAAAAGCCCATCTAGTCTGGGCAGACAATTGACCTTTTTCCATTCACGCCACTGGTTCCAAATGTCTACATATGAACTACACATGTTGCACAATCCGCTAAGTCTATGATAGGTCCATGTTTATTTACAATGAGATGACGACATAGCGAGGAGATAAGCGACATACAGACTGTCCTTAGGCCATCTGCATCACAGCTATGGCAGAGGGAAAAAGCTCTAAAAGAACCACATGGCAAGGGCTACCAAGACCCCCACGAGCAGAATGTGTATTAAATTAGTTCCTTGTGAAATTTTATAATATATCGAGGTGATATTGTAATTATGATGGAAATTCGCTACAATTAATAAAGTAATAAAGTAGCACTGAAAACCGCCCTTTCCCTCTTCTCTCTTCATTGGAAAAGTGGTTTATGTGCTTTTTACTTTCCCTTTTTTTTGTCACCAAGGATACGTGTCTTTCGTAGGCGATGTGGTTAATGTTGCAACAAGATGAACCAGACGATTTCGTCATCGCTACGGGCGAATGTCGAAGCGTACGAGAATTCGTGGAGGCCTCATTCTTAGAGATCGGACAACACATCGTGTATGTACGCCGATATTTTAACTCCTATTTCTGTATTATTTAGTAGTCAAATATCCGAAAAAGATTTCTAATCTGAGGAGGATAGCTGCTGGCATGATGTCCATCGACCCACCCACCCCCATTTATGTGCACAACCCCGGATGCAAACTCAGTCTACTACTACGACAAAATTTTTCCAGTCTAGACACACTCTTGAGATAATACAATTACCTATTTCAATACAAATCCTTTCTAATATTTCCATACATGGTGATAGTGTTTATTTTCGTATATATGAGAATTTTAATTCTTTACATATACATGAAAATGTATATTTCCGTATACGAATGTATATATGGGAGCATTTATGATAAAATCTGTGGAAAATTTCATTTCAATTCTACGCACCTAACACTAAAGATCAAGGTTCCAACCATTTTACCTAAATGGGCATTGTATAAATGGTCCCAAATATGCATTGTATTAGTGGGCCTTAATGTTTTTTGGTCTAGGTGGGTCTAATACATCTTGTTTTAGTGGGCCTCAATGTTAACAGTCCTGAAGGCTAATTGTATCATTGCGTCTAACGCTTACTGTATCATACATCTACGCGGAAATGTGCATGAAATTGTTTAATTGTTAAATATAATTCGCTGTACCTGTTGACATCAAGGGCTCGGTGAATGTTACATGTTACACTAATGTAACACCTAATTTTTCAGGTGGGAAGGCAAAGGCGTGAATGAAGTTGGCAAAGACAAGATCACGGGTACAATCAGGGTCAAGGTCAATCAGAAGTACTACAGACCAGCGGAAGTGGTGAGTTTTATAATAATTGCTTTAACTTACGTTTACCATTAGGCAAAACGATTTAAACCTCGCAAATGCAGTAACTAGTCTTTGTTCATGCTTTCTTTATTAGACGTTTTTATAGACGTTCACGCGTAGTCTTGAGACTAAATAATATGTTTACGTCTGTAACGTATAACGTGCCAAACAAATCGTTGTAAATGCCTCGAAAACAAAGTGAAACGCGTTCGTATATAGTCTATACATTTTTTATTTCGTACATCAAAATGCAATGGCCATAAGAACAAGATGCACCATGAATAACGCATAAGAAATGAGAGAAAAGGGAAGGGTAGAAAAGAAAGATGGGAGAGATATGTATGTATGTATGTATTTATAGGCTGATTACCGAAGTAATCGTTGTGATAGGCCATCATGGGTCCTTTACAATGCTAGCCTAACAATGTGGTTAACACGACAATTTGATTAGCTTCAATTATGTTGGGTGGGGGAAAAACACATAGTGTGGAAAACCTACCAAGTCTGGGAAGACAAATTGACCTTTTTCCATTCACGCCACTGGTTCTAAATGTCAACATATGAAGTACATATGTCGCATACCCCGCTAAGTCCATGATAGGTCTATGTTTATTTACAATGAGATGACGGCATAGCGGGGAGGGAAGCGACATTGAGAGCACATATAGAGCATCTTAAGCACAGCAATTGTCAGTGGGAAAAAGCCCCAACAGAACCACACTGCAAGGGCTACCCAGACCCCCATAGGCAATGAGGTTTAAGGCATTCTCAGCCCGAACAATGCCACAGTTAGTATACTTGTTAGAGCGGGATTTGAACAGGGATCCCTGGATTCAAAGTTGAATGCTCTAACCACTAGGCCAGCTGCCCCCATGTGAGAGATAAAGTAGTAAAAGAAGATAGCACAAACTTTAATTTCATTATTTGAATTTACGAGTTTGCTGGATGTATGTGCACATGTTGCGATGATGTTTGGAGTGTATTTCTATTTACCATCGGGTGATATTGCCATTATGTAATTGGAGATGAATACGTGAATAATGTTTGGTCGTTGAATACCTGGTGATACGTTGCATATTTATAGAACCATACCAAAATTTTTAGATGCAAAAAAATAGTCGTATATTTTTCAATGCTCGACTAGCAGACGAACCAGGATGGCAATATACGCTCAAAGTCACACAAGCCACACATGGTTCCCATCACCTCCTGTGTGGTAGTTTTTCCACGCCTAATTTACATTATTATATCCGTCAATTCGAAGGGCTAGGTTTGCTTAGAGCCTCTCTCTGAATATGGTTCTTGGTGCACAACGCCAGCAGTAAATAAGAACTCGCTCATCAAAGCTGTGCTCATGACATTAATTTTTTTTCATTTCTGTTATGGTTTCACGGCGTGTATATTTATATATTTACGGTAATGCAGTCATACATCTGTGTTATTGTCTTGGTTCTTTTTCTTTAATACTGAAGAGAATCAGGAAGTTCTGTTTATTTACGTTTGAGTCGATCAGTATTTTACTCAAGCTCTGTTTAGAAAGTTGATCGTTTTTACTACACTGGAAAACGGATTCATACATATCGTTCTATTCTATAGCTTCTATAAATTTAATTTTTCTGGTGAATTTTTTTTGTGTTTCCTGTAATTTGTGGTATTTTGTCGGCGCCAGTGCTTTCAATGCCGGAGAAGGTACCTTCCAATACCGGGTCAACTCGTCTTAGATACGTTATTTGAATATTTATCCGACGTATCAGATAGTACATTTTTAAAGCCGATAATATCAAGAAAAAAATACACCTTAAACTACATCAACACAGTTTTTCAGTCATATCTTCACATCTGTATTATAAGATTTGTTACAGAATTCAATATTTTATTTTATTATTTCATGTTAAATATTTTCTATTGCGTAAAAAGTAGGCCTATATGGCTCGTATTTAACTTAGACTGTTACCTCAGACTGTTACCTTAGACTGTTACCTTAGACTGTTACCTTAGACTGTCACCTTAGACTGTTACCTTAGACTGTTACCTTAGACTGTCACCTTAGACTGTTACCTGAGACTGTTACCTTAGACTGTTACCATAGACTGCGTTGGTAATTAGGATAGCCAATGTGGTTCTATTCTATAAATAGTTGGAGAGAAATGCACAGGAAAAACCTATACCCCTGATGAAGGACCCCTTACCGTAGACTGTTACCTTAGACACTTACCTTAGACTGTTACCTTATACTGTTACCTTAGACTGTTACCTTAGACTGTTACCTTCGACTGTTACCTTAGACTGTTACATTAGACTGTTACATTAGACTGTTACATTAGACTGTTACATTAGACTGTTACATTAGATTGTTGCATTAGATTGTTACATTAGACTGTTACCTTAGACTGTTACTGTTACATTAGACTGTTACATTAGACTGTTACATTAGACTGTTACCTTAGACTCTTACCTTAGACTGTTACCTTAGACTGTTACTTTAGACTGGATACCTTGTCACAATAACATCTGCAGAAATGTAAAGGCTGATTAACCTGCAATAGCAATAGCTTATAATGCCTTTGGAAATTGAATTAATACGGGTCTACTTCCCCATCAAACACTCAGCACGCTGGGAAAACCGCTATGACTGCCATTTTGCCAGAGAAACCACGCCCAAATCGAGATGGGATAGAACTAAGGCTTAGTTGTCTTAAAATTAGACAGGAAATACAACGTACGGACAAAGATCCTTACAGGACACTGCATATCAAACACACACCTTTACCTCGTGGAACTGTCTTCTACACCTTTTATGTCTCGGGTTTCAACGAGACGAGACTGCTGCATCATATAGGAATATAACCTGCATTCCAAACAGCGAGACAATCATATACCCCATTATCTCTCAGTAACAGCTCAGATGCGGCTAATTGTCCTATTCGAAACTGGAGCCTATTACTTACCCAATACAACTGATTAACTGAAGTAGAACACAAACATAAACTTACTCATTCATAACAATTACGTAATCCATAAATCCAACATTACGGCTACTTTTGTGAAGGGCCTAGATCGGTAAGCAGTGTGACCCGAGATGATATATTGGTAGTGAGCAGTGCGCATGATGAGGGGCGGCGCAGCGTTCTGGGGTTAAGGCACGTCGATGATATCAAATGAGTTACAGTTATCAATGTCACTTGCAGCAATGATGGCCTGAATTTATGTTCCATAGTTTTTACATGACAAATGTTTAGACCTGAATTTAATATTTTCAAGTTGGGAATAGCCAGTTTTTAATTCATCAGAAATTTGTTCGCACAAAAAGTTTGCAGCAAAAAATATGCCAAGGTTTTTTACATATTGAGACAGAGTTATAATATGGCTGCCTCTTTTGAATGCTATTAGCAGAATTGGTCTACTTTTTAAAAGAGAGGTTATTAAAATTTGTTCTGTTTTTTCGTCATTGTTAAATTTTTATCTTTTCAATTTTACTTACTATCCACAATCCTAAAGGAAATATCTTTAATGCATTGGTCATTTTAAGAAAGTCTAACTCAATTGAATTATCTATGTCAATATGCGTCTATATCGAACTATCTTTTGCATCAAACATGTGATGAATGTTATGGTAGTCTATGACATCACCCAAGGATCTTGTGTACACTGTGTCTAGAACTGGCACAAGGACAGTGCCCTGGAGGACACCATAGAGGAATAGGTGATGAGCAGATGTGCTATTGTTAATCTCCACAGAAAAGGTTCTTGTTGATAAGTATGACTTGATCCAACTCAGCGCTCTTCCTCCCATACCAAACCTATGATGTCAGCGGTCGATGAAGATTGTGTGGTCGATGGTACTGAAAGTGGCGCTTAGGTCAACAGAACTAAGATTACGGATTTTCCCCGGACGAGGTCTGTGCGAAGTTAGTTGTTAGTATAGAAAATAGACGTTTCTACACTGAAGTTTTGTCTGCTTGCTGACTGGCGAAGTAAAAGGTGGTGCTGTGAGCGAAAATAGTGGGTTGTTTGCTGATGGACCTGACAGCCTGTGACTTATATACTTCGTCAGGTAATAATTAGTCAATGAAGTGTCACCTCTAATTTTTTGTGTTCAACTTCTGTATCGTCAGATACCTGACAAGGTATATTTGTTACATGCCACTGCTCTAATAATTTAGACAAGTGTAGTAGATAGACAATACACAGTAATTGGATAAGACATTGATATCTAGTTTGAGCTTTTTATTCAGTGGCTATATTATGGCTGTTTTTATAAGGTGTGGGAATATTGGGGGATACATTTAGAAAGGGGGTCCTCTGTTTTAAGATGATGATCGGATCCGATGCCGGTTGCTTTATCAGACGAGACCGGATTGAAATCGTTGAAGTTGACCTCAGTTGGATTTAAGGAATGATGCTGATAGGTAGACATGGTTGTCATGGTAACCGTCTGTCAGGCGGCGTGTTACGATCAGTCGATTCGCCGATTATTGTTTTGTAATCGTAACCAAGGCGATGAATATAATTTTTTGGTAATAGTAACTCGGAGGTGACAAAGATCATTCAGAGCGTTATATTCCCAAACTCCAGGAAAAAAATACCGATTGGCATGATTCCTCGCATGTATACTAACTGGAGACAGTGATTATAGAATTACATCCTGTCTGGACGGTTAGTATTGTGCTCTACAACTTATTTTAATTTTATCGGTTTACTCAACAAAATAAAATTGCTCTAATTAAACTTAGGCACACGGATGAATTTCTTTCTCCCTAATATCTCGTGACACCTTTCACACAAACCGATTCAGTCATCCGCATAAAACGCATGAAATAAAAACAGTCTAAAAACCATTGCCCGGAGATATTCACTGCCCGAAATGCAGCGTAAGCTACGGAAAGGTTTGAGCTAACCCTAAATCGGCGTTTTTTTTCTGTGTATAACCGTTTTCTATTGCGCCATATTCATTGATAGTTTGACATGCACCTTACATAAACATGGCACTGTGATGTACTTTCATTGATTACATTCAAGTAAACAATGGCGAGTCATCCACACAATACGCCGCCATCACTACTAATGCCATTTGACTGGCAGTCTATACTCTACATTTTCGTCTGCTCGACTCGTTCAATTTGGTGGACTTATTGTTCGCTAGCTTTTCGCTCGCGTGTGCTGCTCGTTTTGGGAGGTATTTAACACCTTCGGGCATATTTTTACTGGAGCGATTATTTCACAGTATCAACCGTTGGATTGGCTGACATATTTCGTATATGTCTAGTAGTAATAATAATAATAATAATCCATTTGTTTTGGAGGTGCCCTAATAACTAGTATGTCTCTATGGCGCCTAATTAATATAAGAACTTCACATAATGATACGAGAAAATTCACAAATAATACGGGAAATTCGCATAATGATATAGGAAATTCACATTATAATACAGAAAATTAACATGATACAGGAAATTTACATAACAATATGGGAAATTCACATAATACTAGAAATTTACATGATAATACAGGAAATTCACATAATACTAGAAATTTACATGATAATATAGGAATTCACATAATAATACGACAAATCAACATAAAAATATGGGAAATTCACATACAAACACTAGAAATTCATATAATAATACGGGAAATTCACATAATACGAGAATTCACATAATACGAGAATTCACATAATACGAGAATTCACATAATACGAGAATTCACATAATAGAGGGAATTCACATAGTAATATGAGAAATTCATATTATTGCATTATTACATTTTATTACAACTATAATAGATTTACATATGAATAGAAATTAGTATTAGATAAGCCCACGGTAACTTTGCATGTGATCTGATATTTCATTTCAACGTTATAAATATTGGCATAGTCAAAATAAAAATAAATAAAATAGTCAAGGTGGCACACAGTTTAAATACTCGACCAAAATCCCGCTGTAACTACAAAGATCGCAGAGAAGACAATAAAGGACATGATCAAAGCTACGA
>WURV02226035.1:0-10206 GCA_011762755.2 Epimenia babai | reverse complement strand
TGTGATAACTACTATATTGCATAACACAATAGAATGTACATATAAGTTAAATCATAGCCTAACACAACCGTTAAATGGAATTCTATTTGGCAATCAAAGACACTACATAAAATTATGGCACAATGAACTAGTGCGACCCACCCACCAATGTTCCACCATGACCTTCGTGGAAAACAAGTACACTAACGCGACTGCTAATCCCAACTCAGATTGCACCAGTTCACCGCACCCCAATTACTAAGTTAACCATACTTAACTAAGTTAAAAATAAATCCTAATTGAAGGAGCCTACGTTGAATAGGGTGAATGGTACATCTCACGAGATTAAAGCATTGGCATAGGGTGCGACTCGCTTATAACAAATTAGTCAAATGAATTTTAATTCTTTAGCCCCAGAAGAAGAGATCGAAATACTGCTAGTGCTACTAAGAGCAAGAGTAATCTCGCCATTTTTTTCTTATTTATAACTTCTTGGCTAATGCCGCGTCAATTTTGTCTATGGTAATAATAATAATAAATCATATTTAAAACCTCATCCAAGGATCGTGCAGGCCTTCCTTATGTAATCTGTTCTGTATCTCGAGTAATTGCGGCGCGTCTTGCAACTTGTACGACCTCCAGTCCCGAACATAAAAATTCTTCAGTATTTCCTCTCCGCCACCACCCATTTTATTTGGTCAGACTCATACAAAATCGAAAAACAATCTTAATATAAATTAAACTGTAGCAAATTTAAAGATTTATAAAGGAGACTACCGAAGAACGGCTGACCTCGTCGACCTGTCTTGTCAAACTGCGAAATTGACGGAAGTGAGCTGTTACGAACTTTGTTACGGATACAATGTACGGTAGTCGATACTTGAATAAAAATGGCTTGTTATAGCAGTTTTTCAGCTTATTACTCCCCAGAAAGTATAGTGCATACGCATTAATCATTTCCATACAAGTTACAACAAAATACTTTACTGTTCTGGAGTATTATGTCTATATTTTTTGAGTTTTGAGTGTATTATTTATGCATTATATATTACAGGAAATCTACAATTTCGGAATCCGTCCATTTTCTGTTTTGAGACTGATAATGTTTTTGGTTCTACTTGTTACTTTCAATTGTTGAATGGTACTTATTAATTGCTAATTGTTGTTTTTTTAAACGAGAAACGCAGAAAAAATCTTATTTTACTTAGTACTAGATTTAAAGATTCAAATATAAGATTAGAAAAAATCTGAAAATTTAACGTATGTCCATGAAAAACGTAAAAGAAAAAGATAATACTGATTTATCGTGCTTAATTATGTATGTGTCAGGTTTCATCATATATCAGATCAATGACGAAGTGTTTGTTAGCCACACACCTATATCTACTGAACATCAAATTTTCTATTGTATACGGAGCTTACACGCGGTATACTTCCAGGAATTAATATTTGATAATTATAGCAATCAAGTGTCACAAACCTCATAAACCTATTTACATGAATGTTGACTACACACTAGACAAACCTGCCCATTGATACCAGTGTTAGTTATCGTAACACACGAGTTGCACCGTTAGTCGGGATTTGCCACTGGTACTTCAGAGGGTCACGTAATAATATGCCACCCCCCCCCCCTCACAATCAACGCACAAAAATCCATGTCCTAGTGATGGGACAAAATATTGTGTTACTAAGACATGCTTTAGACAGTTATGCTATTTATATCATAGCAAGTTTTGGTGAAGTCCTTCGGCTTTGGGTTTCAACAGCTACAGAGACTGTGGTTTTTACCTTTCTGCGTGGTCTGAAACAAGGTTTTCGCTGCGCTATGTCCGTTGTGAGTGATGGCTCCGATAGTAGTTCTTTGGAACAAAACTGTCCCTAAAAAGTTTGGCAAGAAATGCACAGAAAAAAATCTATACCTCTGATGGGACTCGAACCCACGACCCGTAAATAACCGGTGTGGTGCTCTATCAACGGAGCTACAGGGGCAAGCCATTTCCTGCGCATTTAGTGGGTTCGCGTCCCATCAGAGGTATAGGCTTTTTCTGTGCATTTCATTCCAGCTATTCAGAGAACCACATTGGCTACCCCATTAACATCACCTAAGTTTGTCACTGTTTGATAGCCAAACGGTGAATTTGTTGTGTACAAAACTGTCCATAGAAGTTTGATACGAAAAGTAAAGGTAACACCTTACTGACTAACTAAGGTTATGATTAAATGAAAGCTTTCGTATACAAGTAGCTGAGTATACTGATTACATCAAATTAGATTGTTGGCGCGTACAAAAATGACCCAATTTCTCTTCTAACGTTATCACGTAACATCAAAATATTCGTCAGAAATAATCACACTGAAATATTCATATTTGTTCATATAGTATAAGACTCTATCACCCAGATCAATCTTCAGCCTTTACATTTAATATATGCAGAATGTCCTTTGCAACAGTAAACCGACTGAGAACCGACTTTGGGGACCATTTGTTGGATGAGTGATAAGGGGAGACAATCGCACATTTAACGCAATCTAGTGGATTATTTTCAATGTGTCGCTATAGAATTGTGTCCCATTATCGCTTTCAAACTCATTAAATGCCTACGTCGACATTTGGAGTAGTACGTCATTATACGAGGATGGCTGCATTTACTATGGACATCGATTGTGACCAGTAGCATTATCTTACCTTGCATTGGTACAGAAAAATCGACATGGATGCCCTTCATAAGGGCGACTACTTTGGACATTCGCTGGGCACGGAGCGTCGTGAACGAACAATTTTATTTTTCATTTATTATTCAACATAGCAGCTATTCAGACACATAGTACTGTTAAATATTTACACGGTTGGAGGGCAAGATGGAGTATATAACTAGTTCCAACTGTAATACAATAAGCCTATCAATAATATCGATTTATAAGATGCTAAACAGGAGGTTACATTATCTGCCGAGTTTACTGATAATAAGTATAAAAGTTATAAACAATGCTTTTCGTGATATCGTGATTATAAGTACTAAATCCGGGACGTTATTGTACTTGTTCCGCCTCCTAGTTTTCACGAATGAATGAAACAGACTTTGTTTTCTACGTTTTTCTAAAGTTTGTAGGTTGAGATCATTGAAAATAGCTGTCACACCATTTAATGAATAATCATAGTTGAAGGATATGAATCTGGCTGCTCTTTTTTGCGCAGCTTCTAGCTTTTCTTTTAATACGTTGGTGTAGGGATCACATATCGATATACTCTAGTATTCACCTCACTAGTCCTAAATATGCCTTTGGGTAGATCATTGTTAAATTGAAATGTTACAGCCGGGATGCTAGGCTGCTGAACGTGCTGACCGAATTAAATAGAGACTGTTATAGTCATAATTATAATTACAATGTCAACACTAGACTAGCCGATCCCATTTTAGAGGAAGATTAGTTAATCTGTCGGCGTTTCCTATTTCCTTTTATTTACGAGTGATTAGTTAAAATACGGCGCACAAATACTTCTTCGCACCGGTTCTGCCTATATACAACCCTATTTTCGTTGAGTAACACGAGCAGCAGGTTATAATATGTAATCTCTCTCTACCATGACGTTGATAGAACTTTTGAAAGGCGAACTTTATGTCCAAGCCGTGGGTCGCAGGGCTCCGTCGGTGCTAGGGTTCAAGGTACAAAAGGAATCGGTGTCTTGCTGTCATCGGTGAAAACGTTGAGATAAAACGATCGCCATTTGTCAGCTGCAACGATGGATAATTATGTATAAGCGCCTGTGGGACCACTACCAGGGTCGTTTACGTTCACCAAACGTGCGTGTTGAATTTGGAAAGCGCGTCATTGTCACTCTACGTCTTGTACAGAAGTTGATACAATAGCGCCAGAACTGGGGTTTTCAGAAATATAGGGCAACAGTTTACTAACTATGAAAGCTTCATAATCTCGGATACGTTTGTAAGTCGAGGGGCCCTAATTGCCATAACTTTTCCGTAGACTGTGGGTCTGTCGGACTAATTCTGTGCAACACTAATACGTAGGATGATTGCGCATAATACAGTCATATGCTCAAAATAGTCTAGGAAATCAGAAGCCACCAAAAACAACGACTTAAACTAATTTTCCAAACGATTGTCTAACCGGATCCTATTGATTAAAACGTGGTTTAATTTTTCGGTCACGCGAGATTCGGGGGTAATTCTGCGGCATCACGAACCTTTACATTTACGAAATTTATAACATTGCAAAAAAGTTCCACTACTTTGCAGAATGTGTAATAAACACGCCGCCAAGAGTCGAGTCAGTCTGCATTTTTCATCATTTCTTATGACCCACATAGGGGACAATTCCGAGAAAGGCGTCATGTCTGCGTCACTCGTTTCCTTGGTAATGACATGTCCAGCCCCTTTTCTCATACGCTACTATCGTAGTGCCACAGTAAATCACGAGCAAAGCGAGCTTCGCGCATTTAGATATGAGAATCAATGGAAGTTAATATTACCAAACAACCTATCCTACTATACATAATAAATCAACCACGTGTAACTGACGATAATATAATTATTTTAAAATCATTAGTGGAATTTAATCGGTCGATACGGGTCAGTACGGTCATTCCTCCTAAACTAGATGATCGCCCTAATTCTTAGACTGTAATGGGCGTTTCGCCCCAGCCTGATTTCGGTATTCCTTATATCTTGACTCGCGACAAGATGCGTCAATAAGCAATGAACGATTGCCTGAGACCATTTCCGATCTAATTTTGGGATTTATTATAATTTTTCCTCATCCTATAATAGTTAGAAAAAATAATTGATAATGGGAATATAATAATATGTTATATAATAACCCCACTGACTCGTCATGATAGATTTATGTACGTTATTTGCAGGTATCTCATTCATCTTTTTACGCCACAACTAAGCTTCCATGATAATATTTATCTACATTAAAGTATTACCATGACTATTTAGCATTTCTTCAGGTGACCATTTCCGCAAAAATATAACACATTTTTATGTCAGCTGTCACAGGTTAACTTATTGCATTATAAAAAAATGTGATTGATAAAATATTTTGCTCGTTACCGCTTCACGCGCAAGTTCGAGGCAGGACGATCACTCTTCTTGTACGATTTTTGTCGTAACGAAACATCTTGAATTTCCAAATTTTGAGCTGTCATTCATTCCAAGATGGCGTGCGTGGGTGTGAGGACGCGCGCTCCAAGTGATGCATCAAACGTTTATATAGATCATGAAAGTAAACAAACTTTCTACTCGTATAGCGCATCAAATTTGACGAAAAGTAGAGAGTGTGATAGCTACAGTCTGCTTTAAGAGTTGTTAGACAACTTGTCTACACGATTTTCTACAATTGTAAAACTCAAATTTATTCTTAGTAAAATAGTTAGCCTATCCTCTTAGTGTTACTAGTCACTCACTGTTAAAAAATATCTTTCAGTTTTAACCTTTCAATAAGCTTTTACTGTTTGGATGAGTGTACACAGCGATTTTATGTTCATTTGAGAAATGTCTGGACTGTAGCCTCGGGTACTACATACCGCCAGTCTGAGTCTGCCAGTAGTTCACTAGTTGTGAGTAAAAATATAGTTAGTCTGACAACAAAGGCGAATGTATTGCTTGTTGGTGCATAATAACATAATGAAAAATTCAGATTACTCGTCTTATAATAATTCCTAATTGTAAATAGTGTTGTAATTATATGATACAATTCTAAGTGATACTTGTATTTATCGTGATATTGGGAAGAATATATAGTTATTTTGACATTCACACTGGAACTACAACAAATACAAAATAAAAAGGGGTAGTTTAAGTAAATAATTTTATAAGGACAATGATATCTTCTTTTCATTTGGCTATTTCCATTAGTGGTCACCAACCACTGAGGATCTTCACTTGCACACTGCCTTATTTTCTGCATCTTCTCGTGTGACCCCAACCAATCGCATGATATCTCTCATGACATCAGTATATCTTCTCTTTGGCTTCCCTTACTTTCTCTTACCTGGCAGATGCATATTCACCATCTTCTCCCGATGTACCTTTCATGAGTTCTGCACCCATGCCCAAGCTATCGCAGTTGGCATATCCCACTTTATCGTCTAACCGTCTTAAATGTGCCAATCCTCTGATTTGTTAATTTCTGATCCTATACCTCCTTGTCATTACCAGCAAGAAATGTAACATTTTCAGCTCAGCCACTTCTACCTGCGCTTCTTAGCTTCTCAATGCTGCAGTCTTTAGGCCATACAGTACAACTTGTCTCATCATTGTTTTGTAGACTCTTGCTTTCACTCTTGCTGGCACTCATTAATCACTCCTAATACTCTTCTCAACCTAGACTATTTTGCATGTATTCTCTTAACCTCTTTCTTGCATTTTCCTCTTTTTCTCACTTTAACCATATCCTGCAAAGACATTTTACAAATTTACGATTACTATGGTTACCTGTAACTGTTTGTCATTATAGTATGCCTGTTACTTGTGTCATTAGTGTATTTGCAAGCAACAGTAGATGGTTTATTACCTATTTCTGTACTTTGTATATGATTATTCTATTGTATACACATGTAGTCTATCTTCTACTTACTTTCATTCTCTTCACTACCTGCTGCCACCTCCCTAGGTTCTCTCCAGTCACTTCCCTACTGTTACCACAGGTCGCTATATCATCCTTCAACCTCATGATCTGATCTTCCTCTTGTCATGTGTCATCCGATAGTCTGTCCATTAAACAAGAGCGGGCTCAGTGCCGATCCTTGATGCATACCCACTTTTACGTTGAACTAATCTGAAGTACCCACTTCGCACCTCACTGTTCTTGTAATATCCTACACCAAACTTACCTACTTCTCTTCCACTCCCTGCTTCCTCATAAAATACCAAAATACCTCTCTCATATACTTTCTCCATATCCACAAACACACTATGTCAATGTAACTCTTTTTGTCCCCTATACAGCACATCTGTAGTATTCCTGCCTGACACAAAACCATACTGATGCTAACTGATCGCTACCTTTTTATGGGCCTGGCTTCCACAATCAATTCCGATAACTTCATACTATAACTTATTAACTTTTTCTGAACATCCTCATATTGTTAGAAATTTGGGATCAGTACGCTCTTCTCCATTCACCTGGCATCCTATAATTCTATGTATATAATAAATAATTATATATTCCAATTCTATTAAAAGTTTAATTTCCTTATTTTCTATATGATTTTTTTGTTTTTTAATGTGATTACTTTTTTATATATAATTATAATGTATTTGTCATAAGATCGCGAGTGATGCCATGGCATTTTATTGCAGATTATCAATGCGATTACTAGTTATAATGATGTCCCACTGCAATATGCCTCGGAAATAAAGCCCCTCAACAGGATCACGTCTCTTTTAGTAAAGAGACAGTATCACTGGCTTATCACAATGTGCAAATTTTTTTATTTCCGGGTTTTATTTTGCAATTCCATCGAACATCTCTTTTCAATATAAATTTCCCATTGGAAATCTCCTTACTTTTAGTAATCGTGCCCCCTACTTATCCCCTCTACATGACCAAACTAACTTAGTCGTCTTTTTACCATATCTCCTAAATAGCAGACCATCAACATTAATACTAGACTACACGTCAGTCCGAGTGGTATCACCTGTACACACTCTACCTTTATAATCAGCTCCATTTGTTGATCTTCCTCCCACACCGCTTCATCTTTTACGAGCCCAATGACTGCAGGAACTGCAGACGGTATAAAATTGCTGTCTACATCTCTCCTACAGACTGCACAATGCGGTCTAACGTATTATGTAATATTCCTAGTGTTAAAAAAGATTTCTCACGTTGCCTATTCCACTGTGAGCATGCGATGTTGAATTTATTCTTATGCACTGGGATCTACGGCAAGTCCTCAGCTTTTAGGAAACCCATGAACCAGTGGTTGATCACACCGTTAGATGCTGATCGAAGCCTGCGTGTGAGGGTTGGGAGTGGTTGGAGGATTCGACCATAAGGCCCACACATCCATCAGTATGACTTTACCCAGTATTATATAGTCGGCCCATACAAAGAATACATAATCTGGCCTTATTCATGCATAGATACATACATACCTATATATATACATGCATGCATACATACAATAGAGGATGTTTCTAACAGGTAACAATTATACGGCAGATGACATTTGGATAGGTATGTTATGTGTATGTTGGTGTTTTTGCTTGGGGCATTCTTCCCCATGTTACAGCGTGGCATTTTTCCCCATGTAACAGCGTGGCATTTTCCCTATGTTACAGCGTGGCATTTTTCCCCATGTTACAGCGTGGCATTTTTCCCCATGTAATAGCGGGGCATTTTTCCCCATGTTATAGCGGGGTATTTTTCCCCATGTTATAGCGGGGCATTTTTCCCGATGTAATAGTGGGGCATTTTTCCCGATGTAATAGCGGGGCATTTTTCCCCATGTTACAGCAGGGCATCATTTTCAGGGAGTTTATCCCCACCCTAGTCGCTTCTACAATATTTTGAAAGTTTTAAACACTATTATGTTGAATAATTTTCCATTACCCAGCCTTCTTGTAATGTTATTACATAATGCATATATTTGCCTTTGTCGCACCAACTATATTTTACCGTATTTACGACTTAGTTAACACAACGAATGACATTATGAATCTGTTGACCTCTGACCTCGCTGTACTGAGTGTACTATAATCTATAATAAAGTGCGCGAAATAAACTAAACTGAAAAATCTTTAAAGTCTCTTTAGAAAGTGCGTCGATAACGTGACTACACCACAGTTCTTCAGTAGAAACCTCAAACGTCATAACCTCTCAGTAAAACAGGTCAGTGAGTTTGTAATTCTCATAAATACTGATATATCGTGATATATCTGCTTACGTGTATTTTCCTTCCAGCGATTTACGCCGTTGACATTTACGTACTATTCGCAGGGCATGACACTTCACTACGGCGTATCGAAAACATACATACCAGCGTAATCGTTCACTAATGTCTTCAATAATCCATTTTTCCTCAGTTCGAGAGAAATGCACAGGAAAAAAACCTATACCCCTGATGGGACACGAACCCACGACCCCCAGATAACCGGTCTGGTGCTCTACCAACTGAGCTACAGGTCCCATCAGGGGTATAGGTTTTTTCCTGTGCATTTCTCTCCAACGATTTATGGAACCACATCGGCTATCCTTATTACCATCATTTTTCCTCGGTTTATCGTCGACGTTCCCCCCGTTGTATTCATCGATACCAGCCAGGGTTGTCAGAATCCGAACATGTTCATACTGTTATCATGCCAGACCGTAGCTACGATCTCTGGTTCGTCTCGTGAACTCCTCGCCCCGCCATCCTCGATGATGCGGTCGTATTCATTACCATAAACCTCAAGCTGAACGTCTCAATTTGGCGAAACAAATAGTCTAGCCGTAAGAGCGCTGTAATCGTAAGTGGAAGGTCATTTAAATAAATAAAAGTGAAAGGCCGCGGGTTCAATATTTTTAGGTGATGATCCTCAGTGAGTCATCCCCAGGTTGCTGGAGTAGACCCATCTGTAAAATGACCACTTGATATCCTTCACAGATGCTATGCGAGTATGAATGGTATTGTATCTACCCTGAATAGCGGCCATATAAAATCATTGTACACCTGATTTATTGGCAGATACTTGCAGTCTAAGGATGCTGTACCTTTAACTAACCTTAATTTACTTTTGTAGGAATTTCATCGGCATCTGCCATTAGCGTTTTTATGATTATTTGCAGTAAATCATTGTATAGTTAGGATTCACCTGTTTCACACTTTGGCTACGATTTTGAACGAATAATTAATTCATAACTAGTTATATACTTAATAATAACTATCACTAGTTATACACCTCACCGTGACTATTGCTAGTTATACACCTCACCGTGACTATCGCTAGTTATGCACCTCATCGTGACTATCGCTAGTTATACACCTCACCGTGACTATCGCTAGTTATACACCTCACTGTGACTATCGCTAGTTATACACCTCACCGTGACTATCGCTAGTTATATACCTCACCGTGACTATCGCTAGTTATACACCTCACTGTGACTATCGCTAGTTATACACCTCACCGTGACTATCGCTACTTATGCACCTCATCGTGACTATCGCTAGTTATACACCTCACCGTGACTATCGCTAGTTATACACCTCACTGT
>WURV02226024.1:0-10207 GCA_011762755.2 Epimenia babai | reverse complement strand
GCAGCTCGACTTCTCACTCATACCCGTCGCTCTCAACATATCACTCCCGCCCTGATCTCCCTTCATTGGCTTCCTGTCAAACAGCGCATTCATTCATAAGTCTACCAGAAATACAGGGCAGTCGAAAACAGTTAATCTCGTTGTCCCAAGATCTAAGCAAGTACACGTAGGCGATCGTACGTTCACTTTCAACTCCGTTCTACTCTTCAATGCTCTCCCTTTGACATCAAAACATCTCCTACCCTAAACATCTTCAAATCGTAACTCAAAACTCTCTTCTTCACTAGTGCTCACACATAGACTTACTGCACAGTTGTAATGCGGTGTTCTTAGTTCACGTTGCGTTACATATTTACATTTAATTCTTCATAACTGAAAGTCATGACCGTAAGTGTGTATATATTGTACAAGTTTATACAAGTGCAAAACCACCACTAGGCATTGTAGTACTCCTGAAATTGCACATAACCTCATTAGTTTATGTTTTTTAAGTCGTAACATTGTAAAGTGTCGTCGACATAATCATTATTGACCAAGGAATATTTCGGCACTCTAAATAAAGCTTTATTATTATTATTATTCATTATTATTATTTTAATTTATCGTTAGGTTATGATGTAAAGTGATACAGACCCATCTGAAAAATCAGAGAAAACATAAAAATGACATCAATGTCATGATCTACTGATGCCATTTCTTCCGAAGAGAGAAAGCAGATTAACAGAATGAAAAACTTCACTGGGAATTGCAATGTCTATTTGCTATAGTAACGGAATGTTTGTCGGAGAAAAGCCAACATGTGCGTGTTATAATATCTCGCTAATGAATTTCAATTTTGATAATGTAAGGCATGTTTTTAAAGCGTGTGCGTTAATATGTCCAAGTAAAGGGATGATTAACTTATTATCTATTAACATACATTTGCATACATGCATAAGATATGCAAAAAATATAAACGCTAGTTTAAAAGTTCAATTTGTACAATATGAAATATATTCAGTTCTAGATTAAAATAAAACAGCATTTTGACATAACGTGTTTGCTGTAATTAAAAATCAATACTTCTAAGAGTATAATTATTTTTGCAAAGCATATTCTGACGTTCATTTTAGACAGAAATAAAATTGTACAAAGTCAAAATCTAAACTGTGAATTGCTATATAAAGAAACTACTGTTATTTCATTTGTTGCGAGTTTGTTCCTGTATTATACATTAGGAGTGGATAAAGTCATAAATGCTAAAGTAGATATAACTCATTCTACTGTATATTTCTCCACTGTATTCTCCAACACTGCTCTCCATAATTTGTATGCTACACAAGAAGTTAACTGTCATTACAAGTCGAGGCTATTTGAGTTTTTAACACGTAGAAAGTGTGTTTGACGGTGACACTAAAAAGTACATTGTAAATTTCATTTCCTTTCATTTCAAATCCAATTAATCTTTGTGAAACTCGTACCAAAAAACTGTCCTCGGATTTTGAGCCAATATTTTCTTTGGCTTGATATCTACGAAATTACACGTAATTTAGAGAAATAACTCATTCTCTTTGAGATGTTATGTGACTCACTATCACAAGCACATGATGTGATAAAATCATAAAATGTGACCCTGGAAACCGTTCCGAACTTTGTTCGTTTAATGGCTGGTTGATATTAAAAAACAATTTGTAATGATCTCATTGAAAAGGCAACATTATCACGAGTGCAATAATAAACTTGGGGTTTCTGTCTAGAGAAAGCCCCAATACAACTATTCAGTCGGTACAGTACTGCAATAAAGTACTAGCGATTCCACGATCTTTATACAACACGGTCAGCTGTATGAGCAAAAGACCAGATGAAAGGAAATGACCATCACCGCAAGTCATAAAGGCATATCTCCATGAAATGCTGATTTTTATCGCAGTAAATTTTCATAGTACTTGGATTCCAAAAGCTCAACGAAGCATATTACATATGCGAAAGCTCGTTTACAAATAAATCTAATTACCTAATTAGTGCCAAAAGATACTACCCTTACATTTTCCTTACTTTATAAGACTAATACATCTACTCATATTAAATATTGGACAAGAATTATTATGCGTTATAATCCGATTTTTAGGTAGTGAACTAAGTGACTGGATGGGAACATTGTCCGTAACATTAACTAATTAATCAATCAATCAGGCAGCAGTCCAAACATTAAAAAAGCAGGGTGTATTCCGGGGAGATTCCTCAAAGCTTGCGGTTAATTCGATACTAAAAAAAAAAGGATTTGACCGTGTGGAATGAAAATAAGTTAAATAATCATCCATCGAACTAACCATGGCGGTTTTCCTCTTATACAATGCACAATTAAATTTTTAATAAAATAAAATCTAAGCCCATTAGTCAAGAAGAACTGGCTTTGTTAACAGTAACGGTGATATATAGAAGGCCACTTCCATCCAATGACGTTGAGAAAAAGCACCCGATATAATTGACGTTATTTCTTTCATAAATATTGTTTCATGTTATATGAGCCATAGTCATTTGAGAATAAATTTATAAGAATATCTCGCAAAAGTTTCAGAAAAACAATTTTCTGGTAGGAATAAATACATGTCCGTGTTGACAGCATTACACTGGTTGTCTAATTAAGAATATATCTAATTAACTCATTTATGGTATACCAAGTTCATTTTGAACTGTATTCCTTGTATTTCTAGTTGAAAATAGTAACCGTCAATTTGTAAAGTGTCCTTGATAGCCATGTGTTAAAAGGGCACAATATATCAATTTCATTTCATTTTATTTCAATTGTGCTCCGAATGTACAGAAAATGTTACAGTTCCATAAATGCACTTGTGAAAGTGTTACAGAATTTGATATCCTGAAAATACAATGTATCCATGTTTCTCTAGAATGCATTTACATTGGCAAATAAGTTAACCCTTATCCACTGCATTACCACTAACGTTTGGTACAGCAATAGTTGTGGATAGCCGTGTTAAGATTAACAAAATCAAGGAAATGTGACCAAAATGAAGTTTATCGACCCAAAGTCTAAAAAAACAACTGTTCAATTCGTTAGTAACAAACATAAAATCCTTTATGTAGAAAAATTCAATAAAATTGAAATAGAATGAAAAAAATAAAATTCGACAATAGAAAGTCATATTGAAAAAAATAAGACAATGACGCTGGCTACTGTGTAAGACAGGCATAGGGGAAACTGTAGGGGGGGGGCCAAATGTATGGCCCATGGCCTAAGCAATTAAGTATACATGCTTAATCTTTTGCATATGGCCCTATGGCTCGGTAACTATGTATACTAGGTTAAAATTAGCATGAATTAGAAGTTTGCTACAATATTCCATCTAAATATGGTCCACTCCAAGAAACTATAAAAATAAACAATAATGAACAAGAAAAGCTATCATACAATCACAGTTTCGTATTTCTATGAGTAAGTGTGACTCACAAAACAGTGCCATTCTAAAGTACAGGATAGTAAATAATCAGATGTATTTGGAGAATACATATCCGATTATATTTACGAGTACACCTGTAACATTTACAAGCGATTTCAGGATCGAATAAGGGGCCAGTTTTTGAAGCATTAAAAATTTCGTCGGTGGCATCTGTAATATCCAAGAATGACAGATATTTACAAACCATCAATTACCTCCCTTAGTTCAGTTATCGCAGAAATATCCGGATATCTAAATAGCCAATGAAATTCTTTACATATAGTCAATTAGTGTATTATTATAATAAAATCAGGTGCTGTTATACCATCAGTGTGTATGCACTATACATAGAGACACGTTACATACCACGTGCTTAAAATTACAGCCCCCATATGTCCCAAATTCGCTAAGTAGTCCGCCTCTTTTTGGCTGCAGCACGGAAAATTTCGACCAATTTAGTTCTAACGGTTTCAGTATCTTCTGGAAATTTCCAACACAATACCCATTCTCTCAGTGTTGGAATCGTTCAGAAGTATTCAAATCATTTGCCATTACGGGTTGTCCGAATAACCGTCCGAAAAAAATATCAATAAAATTTCGATTTCGTAATAGATTTACGAATAATATTGCACAAAATCCCGCAATACCAACGGACACCACGTGAAAAGAATCACAATCAAAACACATACTTAACCTAACGCGCACTTCCTGTAGGACGACAGTCGACCTTTGATAGTCGATGCAACGCTTCCCTAAGCAAGTTTCCCCGATGCGTGCTTGCTTTATGATGACATTAAAAAATTGTAAAATCGGATTTTCGACCAAACATGCGATCGTGGGTGGGTGAGGATACGTGGAAACTCTTACTGACATCATTACACGTGTGCGAGGCGCGAGGTTCCCCCGTTCGTCGCGTCGTTAATGCTTGGTGACGAGCGCTTAGACGATTTACGGAGTTTACAGTGAAACTGTCGAGTTGACGCCGCCGGTCGACGGCGTTTTCATCGATTTTTTTGCTCTAATTTTAACTTATCGATGACGTGGCACAGTTTGAGGGCGGGGCCGAGCTTCAGTCCCATGTATCGCATCATCATGTCGCTATTCAACAGCAGGAATGCTTTACCATCGATCTCCTGGACACGCACGAACATTTACGTACATCGTCATTAAACACACTCATGGTACACTGTACACTAACTGTACTGATACGCGAGTGTCAAAGGTATTGTATCTGCGCTGAATATAGCTGCTATAGACATTCGTTGTAAATCGCATCAGAGAGTCTTGGCAGATACTTGCGGTCTCTAAATATTGTGCTTTATTTTAGCTTTGTACACCCACGGTACACTGGCTGTACACTGGTTGCATACTGGCGGGACATTGGTGGTAAGTAGCAATACACGGGTACACTGATTGTTATTAAAATATTCAAGTTAAATCTTACGGCCCGTATTCTGGCCCGTATTTTGGCCTATAATAAGGACTAATTCCGACAGAGTTACAACAAAATCCATGGAATTTCAGAAGTCACAAAACAGAACTTTTTACACATGTGGAGACCTCCAAATTACATATAAAAACTAGAGAAGGTATCCTAACATAGGTCTATGCTGAGCAACAGTTAAGGTTATACACCAGTGACGGATTACAGATGTTACTCGATGACTGGTAACCCTTAATTAATTGGACCTAACCGCACAAATTTGCGGAATCTAAATTAGGTAGAACATTGACACACCGCAAATACCAGCCAGTTATTGGGCGCAGATACGATACCATCAGAACACTAATATGAATAAAGGATGTTATGAGATTAGAATCTTGGGATATTTGGCGAATTCGGAGTAGTCGTTAATTGGGAGATACATGAGACACGTATAAGACATTATACGAGACACGTACGAGACATATACGAGACAAGTACGAGACATATACGAGACACGTATGAGACATATACGAGACATATATGAGACATATATGAGACAAGTACGAGACATATACGAGACACATACGAGACACATACGAGACATATACGAGACAAGTACGAGACATATACGAGACACGTCTGAGACATATACGAGACATGTATCAGACATATACGAGACACATACGAGACATATACGAGACACGTATCAGACATATACGAGACATGTACGAGACATATATGAGACACATACGAGACATATACGAGACATATACGAGACACATACGAGACATATACGAGACACATACGAGACATATACGAGACATATACGAGACACATACGAGACATATACGAGACACATACGAGACATATATGAGACACATACGAGACATATACGAGACACATACGAGACATATACGAGATACGTACGTGTTTACGAAACAGGTCTGCGTGTTGAACCAATCCGCTATCGCAATTGTTTACGAAATGCACGACGTGATCGATCGTCCAATCATTCGCGTCGACTGGCCGTGGTTCCGCTTTGCTGTCCGTCGTTGAACTTGCAGCTGTCAACAAAATTCCATTAATTCAACTGACAGTTTATCCCTGCTGATTAAAAAATTTCTTGAGGCTTTGCAGGAAGTCTAACAGGAGAAACACTACCTAAAATCTATTAGGTTTGAAAATAAATGGAAGTATTGATTTTTTATAAATATACTGTTAGATGTTAATTAATGTTATATAATTTAAGTGATTAAATTATAGTCTTAGACCATTAGGCTATTGTTTCATGTGAAGTGTGTTTGACAGCTCTGCTAATAAGTACACTTTAAACGAATAAATTTCATTTCATTTCAAGTTGTGAAATGTTGTCAATTTTTGAGAAACCATTCCTTCTCAATTGCGGGGGTAAAGTTGTTGTTATTTTAAGTTAGGTTGCTTGATTTTGCCCTCGACAGGCAACATTTCCCGATGACTGGCGTAACGTGATGTTAACGTTGCTAGAAAATTCACAGAACTCGTACAGTGGTGATCGCTAGGAAGATAGCGTCGACTAAAGACCATTTGCGATGCGTCAACTGTTAATGAGCTGGTGGGTCCTATTGTACTTGCTAAAGACAACTATACCTTGTGCCTCGTATGTCGCCATCTTTTTAATTTTCAGTGTCGTCGGGTGTTTACTCGCGCCTTTCTGGCTGTCCACGGATTCCGTCGACCAACGTCGCTTCACCGTAATCTTCAACTTTGCCGCGTTGTCTTCATCTGTAAACGACAATATCGTTTCGTTTCCTTAAATTGTAGAATCTGTTTTCTAGTCCGTCAAACATAGCCTAATTCCATGCTCCCATCTTTAACCCTTTGCACTCTGTTGTAACAGAATTATATTGCTATCGTAATGTGATGTGCAGATGTCAGTGTGGTAATTGGTTAAATTCTCAAATCTACAACCAACGATTTTCCATTTTTATTTATCCAAAATGTTTTCCTAATCATCAAAAATTACCCATTTCGTTTTGTTCCGTACGGCGATTTCTCGACGAATTACGTGGTTAGGGTTAAATTCTCAAATCTACAACCAACGATTTTCCATTTTTATTTATCCGAAATGTTTTCCTAATCATCAAAAATTACCCAATTTATTTTGTTCCGTATGGCGATTTCTCAATGAATTACGTGACAAAAGAGATTTGATTTTCGATATTTTATTCATTTTTCAGTCTCCGGACTCCGGGATGTGACGAAACCGGGTCAACTTACCTAAACTATTGGGTCGTTTGGTGCGTGTGCACCGAGAGCAGGGCGGTTCGATTGGTCGGCTCGTGAAGAGATTACGGCAGCATCCGAGCTCTTCCATGAACGTGTGTAAGTACGTCCAGAGAGCGGGGGGTGTGTCAACGCTCACCAGGCGCTTTCGTATAACGCGGCCGCCCTGTGTAGCTGGGAGAGAGAAAAGAAGCACTCAATTTCAATTGCAATAATAATAATAATGCATTCTTGTTAATACCGTACCTTTTGACTGAATAATTGAGTTGACAGAGTTTATTCCCATTTAAGTCCCTTTCCTTAGTAATTCATATTTAATGTGTAGCGTGTTGGCAAATAACTCTCGGCTTTACTTTTTACTAGACATAGATCCTAAAACCATCTTAGGCATATGGCACTGTTTGTGGAGGTATACAAACTTGATGAGATAGTAAAACCCACTAGTCTGTCTCCAGCCTGTCATAGCCGAGGTGGTTCCCTATTGTTAGGTGACGGCATACTTGTGATGGTCTCACAAACAAAATGTGGTTTTATAATATATGTAGTCTCATCATAAATGTCTTATAATAGATGTCTAAGAGTAGACTTGGTCTTATATTACTAGTGGTCTCATAATAAATGTAGTCTCTTTAATGTCATCTCATAAAACATGTGCTATCATAATAGATGTACTCTCATGACAAATGTGGTTTCAATAAATGTGCTATCATAATAGATGCGCTCTCATGATGTGGTCTCAATAAATGTGCTCTCATCATAGATGTGCTCTCATCATAGGTGTGCTCTCGTTATAATTGCGGTCACAATAAATGTGCTCTCATAATAGATGTGCTCTCATGATAAATGTGGTCTCAATAAATGTGCTCTCATAATAGATGTGCTCTCATGATAAATATGGTCTCAATAAATATGCTCTCATAATAGATGTGGTCTGGAATAGTCATGGTCTTATTAATCATGATTCTATAATAAATGCGGTCTCATGTCTGAGGGGGGGGGGTGGTCTCATATTTAAAGTGCTCAATCCTCGAGCAAACTTAGTGTGATAAAATACACAGTAGAGCTAAAACTGACCGGCGACCACGACTTTACTGTGACCCTCCTTGACCATCGCGAGAACGGCCGACTGGTCAATCGAGCAATCGACACACGCTTGCATGATGTCGCGCAGCACTTTACTGACCGACGTCGCGCCGAACTGCCCGGGAAGACTAGAGATTTTCTTGTGACTTAGGTGGGCGCCGCAATCGCAACACGCGTTCACGTACACGACGACTGAAACTGGTGCGTAGTATACAGGTAGACAGTCAGTCGCGTTCCTGGTCCTTTATGATACTATCATGGTAGCCTGCTTACTCTATTTGTGGTTAACGTGACAAACAAATTACATTTGATTATCAGGGGTGAGGGGTGGGGGGAATATCGTAGTGAAAAATCCACTTGGCAGACTGGCCCGTGTATACTATTTACCCGCAAAATCACCCCCAAATCCGCACGAACCAGCCAGAACGCAACATTTCATGCAACGGGTCGCAACGATGCATCTACCCGAACCAGACATCACCACCGCCCATTTCACCACGAGAGGTGGGCAATATCATTGTGTATGAACTTCGAGAAACATTCGTATCAAAGTTGGTTATTTGGTAAATTTCTTGAGGGTATATTGAGACGATCTCTGATGTAAATCTGACCGACATTGACAATCATTAATGAAGTAGATAAAGGACCTTGACCTTCCTTTTTAACTAGCTGAAGAAGAGGTAAGCGTTATCCAACTAACCTCTTTACTGAATAACCGCATTATCTGCATGCCTCCGTATCATCAGCGGTGTGTTCACCATTTTACAGACGAGCAGTATTTGACGCATAACTATAAATATATTCGAGTAAATTTGCGGATATATCTACGAGTAAACTTGCGGATGTTTCTACGAGTAAACTTGCGGATATATCTACGAGTAAATTTGCGGATATATCTACGAGTAAACTTGCGGATGTTTCTACGAGTAAATTAGCGGATATATCTACGAGTGAATTCGCGGATATATCTACGAGTGGATTCGCGGATATATCTACGAGTGAATTCGCGAATATATCTGCGAGTAAATTTGCGGATATATCTACCTACCGACTTCTTTCGGTGGCGAATTGATGCAATCCGTGCTACTGACGGGTTCTGGAGCTTTGGGGGAGGGCGTGCTGGTAGGCGGCGGTGGATGGGCGAGCGGCGAGGCCGTGGCGTCGGGGCGGGGCGACGTTTGCGACCGCGGACTGTGACTAGACACAGACGACGATGAGAGGGACGAAAGGGGCGACGTGGACGACGGAGCAGATACCGACACTTTGAGTTGTTTGAGGAGTTTGTTGCTGGGTTTCATGTGCATCATTCCTGCAGGGTACACACGATGAAGTGTTAACTCGACATACACTGCTTGTGCAGATCGAGAGATGGTGTATTACAACTAGTTGAGAAAAAGGCGACTGTGCGTCAAGCCCTAGCCACGAGCAAGCTACACGGAATTATGAATTCCTATCAAAACTCATTCTAGTAGTATCAATAACATATCGGACTGAAGTTCGAAATTCTTACGATGCTGATCTGCTATATATTGTAAATATTGTAAGTCGCGGGATTAAAACTTGGTATTTATATGTATTTTATGAGGTATATGGACATATATTGCCTATAAGTATTTCTATGAGTAGAAATGCGAGGTACACTCAGCATTCAGTTGTCCGACTCTCAGTGTCGGAAGTTCGCGTGTGTCGGACTATTGAGAGCTGACTGTATCTTTGCTACCGAAGGAGGGAGAGAAGAAAGTGTAGTGGTTTAATCATTGGATTTGAACCATGCATCAATTCCCAACTATCATAGACATAATGGAGTTTGTGACATATGTCAGCTGTCTATGCTCACTATAAATGTACATAGTTGTATCTAATCTAAAATTCAACTGTATTACCTGTATACTGTTAAGTGTTAATTTTATATAATTTAAGTAATTACATAATAGTCTTAGAGCATTAGGCTATTGTTTCATGTAAAGTGTGTTTGACAGCTCTGCTAATAAGTACACTT